>JASPKZ010009153.1:0-156111 GCA_030220185.1 Diploptera punctata
TGAGAGAAGTATGGAAGCTAGAGATCTGAGGGAAGAAGATGCTTTAGACAAGAAACCTCTACTTACAAATCACTTTCGGTTGAAGAAGAAACACTGTATTGTGGAATATTCCTAAATAAAAAATTATTGCATTATTATTATCATTATTATTATTTTAATTTACAATTTATTTATAAATAATATTATATGTTAATTATATTATTATAGTATATTATTTCAATTTACAATTTATTTAATAATCACATTATAATAAAATAAATATTGATATTATAGATTTTATAAATTTTGCAGTAAATTGTATGTTACGTTATGGTTTGTATTAGTTATGTTTGATAAAATGGCTAATTAACGTGCGAAATCTGTTTACAAAACATGGTCTTATAAATAAAGTAGATGTGGCAACAATGTACTTCTCATTCTGCGTCACCGGAAAAATCAATAATTAGCTCAATGGCCCGTGTAATATATCAATCGAATTTACATATTGTATTATTTTTAGTATTTACACGAAAACTGTCAAAGCTGCGTAAAAAATAAACATTTTCAGACAATTTTGAAAAATTAAGCTATTCAAAAATAATATTAAAACATTTCCGAGCAATTACATAGAGTATATATTTTATTATAAACTTCAATGTTTTTAAAATATTTCGTTTCCATGTTAATTGACGATCCATTAGTAATGTCAGAACTCGCGTCAAGGAGACACAAACATCGCCACTTAGCGATCGTGTTTTGTTAATTTGCAACACTGTAGGCGTACGTCGGTTGAACCTGACGCCTGTCGAGAATAAATGTTATAATTTGGAAAATATGATGAAGTGTATGACGTAATAATTGAAGTTATAACTATTAAATAAGTAATAATAACATTTATAAAAGCAGTTAAACACTTATAATTATTTATATAATGCCTTAAAGTTTAAATCTACCAAAAATATGTCATAGAAATTTTAATTTTTACTTTTTTTTGTCTAGAATATGTTGTTGATTACATCAGATTTTGGTAATTTTTTTAAGATTTCATGGTTTAAACATAATAGGTGTGCTGATAACTGTGATCAGTCATAAATATTATAAATTAGCAATACGCGATTTCTATATTCTAACACATTATATTTACAATTTTATTTTCAATCTCATGATAGCGGATTCTCTGCCAGAAGTCCACTCATATTAATCGAATTTAAAACTTGAAAAAACGCATAAATTATTATAGCAATATGTGATTAATAATCTGAGAAAAGTGTGTGTATATATATATATATATATATATATACACACACACACACACACACACACTATAGTGTGTGTGTGGCACATGTGACAATGTCTATATAGGACAACTGGTAGACCTATTATCTCTCGGATAAAGGAACACATGAGAGCATATAACAGAAATTTAGAAAATTCAAAATATGCTAACCACCTATTCCAATTTAATCATTGTTTCGATCCAAATTTTGAAATTTTACATATTTGTGATAAGGGTAAGAAGTTAGATCTTTTGGAGGCTGTAGAAATTAATAAATTTAAAAGTAGTAAAAAACTGTTAAATTCTCAACTTGATTTGAATGAATCCCCTTTGCTAAATTAAAAAATATAAATAAATGTTGTTGTATTGTTGCTTAGATCAGTTGGAACACAATTCATAAATTTGTTAACATGTCTGAAGAAGGTACAGTGTACCGAAACAGCTGTCACTTAATTATATAATAAATATGAAAATCAAATAAAACTACGTTTTATTTTTATTTAATTAATTAATATGAACATCCTACTTCATTCTTGGCTTCCCTTTGGTTTTCCTACAGAGTTTCCATGCCCCTCTTCCATTCCTCATTTGTGTCACATGACCTGCTCACCGAAGTCTACGAGACTTGACTGTATAAAACTATGTCGTTTAAACCAATTAATTAACTTACTAGCACTGTCGACCCCGTAGTTTCATGGCCGCGCGTACATAAGCTCTCCATACATCCCTATCCTGGGCTAATGTTTTCCAATCATCCCCCGTATAATCTACTTCCCTCAAATCATGATAAATAATATTCTCACGCTTCATTCTTGGTCTACCGAATGGCCGTTTTCACTCTGGTTTTCTATAGGAGCTTCAATGCCTCCCTTCATTTCCGCATTCGTACCACGTGTCTTGCGCATCGCAGGCTACGAAACCATCATTATATCCGATTTCCTACTATATAGATAAAGTAGTTCACTGTTATGTAGTCTTCTGCATTCGCCTGCCTGTTCATCTCTGTTTTGTCCTAAAATTTTCTTTTTTTCTTCTTCTTCTTCTTTAAGCCCATGTTTCCCTTAACAGAGATTTAGGCGCTCTCCCTTACAGGGAAGAATTTGAGCCATACTAATTTACTTACACTTGTTTTGGTATAGATGTCATTTGAGTGGTCCGTGGTCATCGTTCCGCCTCAAACTGATATATAGGAAACCAAGATAGTACTAGGACGGGAAAATTCGGTAAATTTTGCTTAGAGGCCTTTTCATTCAGGCTTAAGGATGTTTTACGAGCCTGAACATCTTCTTAAGAACTTTATTCTGAAATAGTACAGAATGTCCATATTATTATTATTATTATTATTATTATTATTATTATTATTATTATTATTATTATTATTATTATTATTATTATTATTATTATTATTATTATTATTATTGTTATTAATTATAAAATAATTATAATTTATTTATTTTTATTTATTACTTATAAATAGTATTATAGTAATATATTTATTATTATAGATTTTTTAATTTTCTCAGTGAATTTTATGTTACGTTTGGTTTATATTTATAAAGTTTGAAAAAATTGCTAATTAACCTGCGAAATATGTTTACACAACATAGTCTAAGAAATAACGTAGATGTGGCAACAATCTACTTGTCATTCTCCATCTCCGGAAAAGTCAATAAGTAGCTCAATGGCCTTCATAAAATTTCAATCAAATATACATATTGCATTATTTTTCATATTTACACGAAAGCTATCAAATCTGCATAAAAAATAAATATTTTCAGACAATTATGAAAAATTAAGTTATTCAAAAATAATATTAAAACATCTCTGAGCAATTACTTAGAGTTATATTTTATTGTAATCTTCAAAGTTTTTAAAATATTTCGTTTCCATGTTAATAGACGATGTGTTTCATATTGTCAGAAAATATCAGGCAGGTTTTAGAGAAGGGTACTCCACGGTGGACAACCTATTTGTTCTGAGAACATTAATTGATGACAATCTGAAAATGAAGGGGGGTAAATTATTTTGTGCATTCATTGATTTTAAGATGGCATTTGATACTGGTGGACCGAAGCGCACTTTGGGAAAAATTAAATCGGAAAGGATTGTCTCGTAAAATGATACATGCTTTAATGTCAATTTATAAATATGTTAAATTTTGTATAAAAGTAGACCAAGGGCACATTACAGAGAGCAGCGAAGCCAATCGGGGAGTGAGACAAGGTTGCATTTTATCACCAATGCTATTTAATCTATTCGTTGATGATATTGTAGACGTAATGCTAGAAGGAGAAATTGAGGCTCCGGAGATAGGAAATGTTAGAATCCCAGTCCTGTTGTATGCAGATGATTTAATTATCTGTTCCAAGACAATCAAGGGATTGCAAAGAGGTCTTGACCTACTGGAAATATACTGTAGGAATTGGGGATTGACTGTAAATGCTAGTAAGACAAAACAAATGACATTTAAAAATGGGACGGTTTATGGTAGAACAGAGGAATGGAATACAGAGATCAAGTTCTTCAAAACGTGAAACATTTCGAATATCTTGGTACGACGTTGAAATGAACGGAAAGTGGAAAAAACACATTGATATAGCATTATTTAAAGGGAGGGGACAACTTAACAGTGTACTCGGTATTCTGGGTCGAGTGCCTGATATTCCAGTCAGCATATTAGAAAAAATGTATGGAGCTATGGTCAGGCCAGTCATGCACTATAGTAGTGAGATTTGGGGTTTCCAAAGAACGGAAATACTAAATAAGGTATATACGCATTTTCTAAAGTATATTACAGGACTTAGTAAGGCCGTTTCTAACTGTGGAATTTTATATGAATTCGGGTCATTCCAGGACGATATTAACTGTAAAATTCGTGTACTCAAATACTGGTTGCGAGTAATCCAAGGTGAACAAACAATGCTTAGAGCAATTTGCTACGACCACCAAATTAAAAACATAGATGTTAAATTTTGGGCAGACGAGGTTAGGAGAGAACTCCAAAAGATTGGGATGGTTGGATATGGGAAAAAGGGACTGAAAATCGCAAGAACGTGTGGAGAAAAATAAGGAGGAGGTACTTAGATGTAAACCAACAAGATACCTTCGCCGAATGTACAGGAAACGCTCACTGTGTTTACAAAGAGACCTAAAACACGTCTGGGGAAAAGAATCGTATATACTCAACCTAGGATTTAAGGAGAGATCAGGGCTTGCTTGGTTTAGGCTAGGGGCATGGAAATTTCTAAAAATTAGCGACGATCACGATATGCGAATATGTCCAATGTGCGGGAACTTTGAAGATGAGATACATATATTAGGAAAATGTAATGATTTAGAATATTGGAGACGTCAGTTATTACCGGAAAGATTTCTAAATTCAAATCGGGAAAGATTGGCATGCTACGAGTTATTGGTAAATCCAGAAAATTGGATAAACCTCGGTAAATTTCTGGACAAAACGCGAAAAATAAGGACAACACTCATTCATGAATAAATATATGTTATCAAAATGCAATACCATTAATTATTAACAATTATATATAAATTAATTAGTGTATAATGCTGTTGTGTTATTATTTAATTGTAATATTAATGTGTTTTCTTTATGTAATTGTAATGTTAATGTTTTTTTAGTGTATAATGCTATTGTGTTATTATTTAATTGTAATACAGGGTGGACCGCTCGAATGGACCTAATTTCAATTGCTTGTTACTGGCAAACGGTTGAAGATAGAAACTTAAAACAACGTTCATAGTACAGAAAACTCACCAAGTTTCGAATCCTGTCGGTAGATGGCACAAAGATACGTTTCTCGTTCTTAGATTTAATTGTTTGTGAAAATGGCGACTCCGCAGATGAAAGCGCAAGCTGTTTTGTGGTATGCGGAGTTTAAATCAATCATTAGAGTTCAAAGGGAGTTCCGGCGTGTGTTTAACCGTGATGCTCCAACTGCTAGAAGCATAAAGAAGTGGCGTGATACATTATTAGCTACAGGATCTGTGTTGAAGAAGCATGGTGGTGGTCGCAGAGCATCCGATGAAATGGTAGCAAATGTTCAAGCCGCATTTGAGCGAAGCCCCCGGAAGTCATTAAGAAGAGCTTCGCGGGAACTTCAAATACCAAAATCGACATTACAACGGATTGTCCACAAACGCCTCAAACTGCACGCATATAAAGTGCAGTTAGTGCAACGTCTGGAGCCGAATGACATGCCGAAACGAGTGGAATTCGCCAATACGATGCTGGACCGTCTCGGCGCTGATCCTGACTTCATGACCAAGATTTTCTTCTCGGACGAAGCCACTTTCCATTTGTCAGGCAAGGTAAACCGGCATAATGTGCGGATCTGGGGATCGGAGAATCCTCACGCTATTCAAGAGCATGTTCGTGATAGTCCGAAGATGAATGTTTGGTGCAGTTTGTCACATAATAAGGTCATTGGACCGTTTTTCTTCGCCGAGAAATTCTTTCTCTGGGGCTATGTCAAAGATAAAGTTTACACCACCCCAGTCAAAGACCTTCGTGATCTTCGTGAGCGCATCATAGAGGCTATTGAGAACATTCCAGAAGACATACTCCAACGTACTTGGCAAGAAATTGTTCATCGCTTTGATATCGTCACAGTGACTGCTGGGGCTCATATAGAGATGTGGTGATCTGGATATCAAAACTTGGTGAGTTTTTCTGTAATATGAACGTTGTTTTAAGTTTCTAATCTTCAACCGTTTGCCAGTAACAAGCAATTGAAATTAGGTCCATTCGAGCGGTCCACCCTGTATTATTATTGTGTTTTCTTTATGTAATTGTAATGTTATTGCTATTGTGTTATTACTTAATTGTAATATTATTGTGTTTTCTTTATGTAATTGTAATGTTAATGTTTTTAGTGAATAATGCTATTGTATTATTATTTAATGGTAATAGTTTTATTGTGTTTTCTTTATTTAATTGTAATGTTATTGCTGTATTTGTTTATTTTTCTTTACACTAGTACCAATTATTACTTTATTGTAACGGACTGTCAACAGCACGTACGGCTTACTGCCCGTGCGACCCATATTTGTAAATAATATTGTAAATATCTTACTTTTGTCTAATAAAGTCCTACTACTACTATTGTTAGAACTGCGTGAAGGTGACACAAACAACGCCACATAGCGATTGTGTTTTGTTAA
Organism: Diploptera punctata; assembly: GCA_030220185.1. Classification (NCBI taxonomy): domain Eukaryota; kingdom Metazoa; phylum Arthropoda; class Insecta; order Blattodea; family Blaberidae; genus Diploptera; species Diploptera punctata. The sequence continues at coordinate 6,434 of JASPKZ010009153.1, forward strand.
TTTGCAACACTGTAGGCGTACCGTACCCTGGCTAAACCAGGCGTCTGTCGTGTATAAATATTAATACATTCAACATGTAAGATTTGTGATAGTTATTAAAGCGTACTTAGAGTGTATTGATGCGTGTGGAAAGGACTCAAGAGCTGTTTATGTCTTCAATTGAACACGTGGTTGGTTATTTATATTAATATTTGATAAATTATATAAACATGAACAACTGTGAATCTGCTTTTATGAACTCAATAACTGCTTAACCGAACTGAATGGTGTTTTAACCATCATTTAGAGAATTTCTTTGGGAAAATTAACGTAACTTATTACCGTATGTACTATAGTACCGGAGCAAAATAAATAAAAATAAATAATAGTTTTAAAAAACTAAAACAACACGCTTTATTAGAAAACCGAACTAAACAAATGAAAAATAATTTTAATCTCCAACACTCTTGGGATAAAATTAAAGTGGTCAACATAAAAAATCTTCTCCAACACATATAGAATAAAACTAGAGGTACGAACAAAAAGAAAATAATTTTACCATCAAAAGCGTGGGGTCTCAATATCAATTAATATATTTGATAATAAACAGATATTGGTAAAAGTAAAGTCTGTAAGAAGAAAATGAAAAAAATTATAAAAGCACCCTACGCTTTTGATGATAAAATTATTTTCTTTTTGTTGATAACATCTAGTTTTATTCTATATGTGTTGGAGAAGATTTTTTTGTGATCACTTTAATTTTATCCCAAGCGTGTTGGAAAATGTTTTTTTTTTACTTATTTAGTTCGGGTTTCTAATAAAGCTTGTTGTTTTAGTTTTTTAAAAGTATTATTTATTTTTTATTTTTTAGTTTTAATATTTTACAAAAATAAGGTAAAAATATAAATATCTTTAAATTCGATACTATTGTAGTATGTGCTAAAAGTAATACTCTTCTAAAAGAATCCTCCCAGCCGGATTTGAACCAGCGACCTATGGATTACTGAAAGTATATACCGCTAGATTTCACCTGCTCTACCAACTGAGCACTTCCAAGGATTGACTAAAAAGTCAAGTCCGGAACCTATTATACCAGTTTTCATTTTTTTTGATTTTCTGATGATTCTGGCCAGGATTTTAGAAAATAAATATGACATTATTTTATTGTCATGGGTCTTTTATAATTATACAAAGTTTCAAGTCGATCCTATGTTTCTAAGTGGGGTGAAAATCGTGTTCAAAGATTCCGTTACATAGATACAAACACACACTTTTTTTATTTTCTGATGATTCTGGCCAGCAGTTTAGAAAAAAATATGAAATTATTGTATTTTCGTGGGTCCTTTTGCAAGTATAGAAAGTTTCAAGTCGATCCAATGTTTCTAAGTGGGTGAAAATCGTGTTCAAATATTCCGTTACATAGATACAAAGATATTTTTTTTTATTTTCTGATGATTCTGGCCACGATTTAGAACAAGATATGAAATGAACTTCCTTAGAAGAACAAAAGGCTGCACAAGATTGGATCGGATAAGGAATCTAGATATAAGAACAGAATTAAATATATATCCATTGGATGAGAAAATCAGAGAATATAGAGAGAAATGGTTTACACACGTGGAAAGAATGAATGTATCAATATTACCAGGAGCAGCATTCAACTACAAACCCAAGAGGCTCAAGGAATGGAGGAAGGCCAGTGAAAAGGTGGACAGAAGAACTGTGAGGCATAACAGGCAATTTGCCTAGCCCGTGAAGTGAAGAATAAGAAGCAGAATTATTGTATTTTCACGGGTCCTTTACAAGTATACAAAGTTTTAAGTCTGTCCAATGATTTTAAGTGGGTGAAAATAGCATTGAAAAATTCCGTTACATAGATAGATAGATAGATAGATAGATACAGGTCACGCTAATATAATGCGTGTAAAAAATACCATCTGCTGATTCTATCAATCGATCGGGGAACTTAGTGAGCGCTCGCAGAAGCCGATTTCACATCACATTTTCATTAATTGCACTGGGTTTTTTCTAGTTAACGCAGTGCACACTGAAGCACCTTTGAGAGAGTTTGGCTTAGTGTGTTTCCGTGGTCGAGAGGTTTAATATATATCGTCTGCTTTCGTAATCTCACGGGTTCGATTCCCGTTCTTCTTTTTTCATTAAATGTTAGAATAGCTTTTCGCCTGTAATGTAGTTTCATACCTAATTTTATATTTGAGTTTTATGGCTTTAATGCACACACAAAACTCACAAAAACATTAATAGAACCTTCTTCTAATAAGTAAATGAGGAAAGAAAATAATATCTTCTAAAATGAAAACTTTAACAAAAACAAAATCAGTATCGGGTGTATGAATCCTCAGCATCTATTACCTCCCTCAATGTGCGGAGCATTGAAGCAATCAAATTTCTACAGGCACGTGGACGATCGGCTTGGGTTTCCCAGGCGTCTTGAATGTGTGCCCATAAACGATCATTCGTCTTTCGTGCATTTGCAGGCCAATAAGAGTTCATCTCTATTTTCATCTTAGCCCACACATTTTCGATTGGATTCAAATCTGCTAAACAGCGAATTTTGATTTGTCTTCTCCTTTAACAACTACATCAAATTTCGCTAAACACATTTCAGAAAGCGGCCACAGTTTCAACAATATCGATAATACAATGTCAATTATACACAGAGAAAACGACAGACACAACATTAACATTTTAGAAGAAATCGAAATTATCAAGAAGGCCAAGAATACAACTTTTCAACGAAAATATGCCTAATGAGCAAACCCCTCTATTAGACATACTGTTAATTTAATACTACTAACACAACTTCAGAAGATGAAGCATGCATCAAAATGCCTAGAGTGAAATCAACGATATTTTATAATAGTTGAGGAAGACGGTAGTATACAAGGTAAAAAATATATATAATTTAACATTGTTATAACCTCAACGGTATAAAAAACAATCATGAACTTAAAAAGTATAGATTAATTCAAATGTCGAAATAAAATGTATTTAATTCATAAAACGTTTTAATACAAATATCACGAAAAAAAACTGCGTAATTGAAGACGCAGAACTGCGACCTTTATTAATAGAAACAGTTACCGCATGCTTTACCGCTGACCTATCATGACACGTAGGAGAGTCTTCAGTTCATGCCACATAACACAGTAGCTCAGGGACTGCACAATTATGACTAGTTTCCTAGTTTGAACCCAGCGCTGTGCCGAGTATGACTTAGAAGAAATGTGCGTTCAAGAGATGAACTCTTTTTTTTTGTCGAAGGGTGTACAGCGCAGGCGTTCCAGAAGAGAAGAGCAGGAGGAACATTTTTGAGATGCATCTTATAAATTTATTGTTTCTATTAACCTTAATGGAACTATCCAACAAATACATGTGTGAAATTATCTCATTACATGGAAAAAAGAAGGGACAAGGTTGATCATTTAGTCAAGGAACTTAAATCTGGAGTCCAATCTCTACGAGACAGTCGTGGAAAAAACACAGAACCCGTTCCCAGGTTTTAACAGATGAAACACGTGAAATAATAAGAGGACTCATTAATTAATTTAAAGGTCGCCATAGCCACTACAGTTTGACGAAGACAGAGAAAATCTACCTACCCGAGTCCTTGAACATAAAAAAATGTTCAATATGTTCAAGAAGAAGTTTAAAGATCAGAATGTATCGTATGAAACATATCGTACGATATGTAATTCAGATTTCAATATAAGTTTTGGTTATTCACGGTTTGATACTTGCGGTTGCTGTGATCAGTATCTCGCCAAGAGAAAAAAAAATATTAGAGAAGGAATTGACTTGAGCATTATCAGCTGAAAATAAAGTACGACTTCATTCTGAACTTCGATCTAATGAAACAGCCCATGAATTGAATCTTAAAAAGCAAAAAGTATTCTATGATATAAACAAGAAAAAGTAACTTGAGAAACTTGAATGAGTCTCAAAACTTTAAATTTTGTTTCCTGAAAAAAATAAGAATTGTGACTTACCAGGTTTTTTCCCATTTTATCAGTATGCATAACGCAATGACTGGACGTCAGTTTACTAAAATTATCATATTATTAAGTTCGATAAATTTTGCATAGAGGCCTCTTTATTCAAGCTTAAATATTTTACGAGCCTGAAAATAACAGCTTAAAGTCCCTCCTAGAGGACTCGATCGTTGGATTTCTCCGTCCTAAAAATTGACCCTCGGGAAACAAGAGTAAATTTTACTTCATGTTTTTACATAACTAGAGGCTACGCCCCTTGTCTCTGGTCCCGAGGGCTGCAGGTTCAAACCCAGCCGAGATCGATGGAATTTTTAGGACGGAAAAATCCAACGAGCAAGTTCTTCCGGGAGGCACTTTAATCTGTGGATCCCGAGTCTGAAGATTTTCAGGCTCGGTAAAAATCTTTATGCTTGAATATAAAGCGGCCTCTAAGCAAAATTGATCGAACTCAACGCCGAAAGTAATAACTTGATTGCCTCCCAGATGCCTCTTCGAGTCGGTTGTGTTTCACCTCATGCCATTCATGACATATATGGACAAATGAGAATACTAAATTGTCTTGGTATAGTGACTCCTGGACAATGGAGAGGGGGCATGGCTCAACTTTGGGCTATGGCATTACAGATAGATAGAAATGGTTAATACATACCGTATGGCGTTTCAAGTCGGAAGATTTTTGCTGTTGACCAGCATTATTAACCCATTTGCCTCAAAAGACGAGGTAGACTCGGCGGCATATAAATGGCCTTCTATTGAGAATGATGATGGTGCACTCGCTTAACTTAACTGTTACATATTTTGCAATATTTTGTGCATCCCTTTGCAGGATAATCTTTCGATAACACTTATAAATAGTAGAGAAACGTGTGCTTGCCTTCACCCTTATTGTGATCTCAACTAACGTTATATTTTGTTTGTTTTGAATGTCTGAAAATGGACAATATAATTTAACAGTAACTTAAATCCGGTTTCTGGGAACATGCATTGGACATTCAAACATGAAACGGAAGGGGTTAATGTACAGTTGAAACTACCACATGTTATTTAGCCTATTTCAGTTTTACACAATATATTGTTTATGGGAAAGTGTAATATGTAAATTAGGTGAGCGTCTAAAATCAACATACCAGAAAAAACAGAAACAATTGCGTTTAAAAATGCAGCTACTATTTTTAGTTTCATGTTCTTACTATGGGTTTACTAAAAGACTATTCTCTGTTACTTCCAGTTTTTCAATTTATATGAATATTAGATAATCATATCGATTTGTCCTAAAATCCTGGGTTTTAAATATAATCTGAAGAAGTGTGTCCTTGATATCTCTTGATTAGCCAAGGATGTATTTGTAGGTTGAGAAAGTTCTACATCTTATTATCTTTGACCTCAAATATTATACGAACCAAGAATTCATTTACACCACTTGAAGTAACTACCAGATTTCAAATAAAAAGTGCAAGATATATTACGCTTCATAGATTTTAAGATTATTTATGGAACATTGTAATAATAAAAAATAATTTAATGACAATAATAATAATAAATAAGATAATAATAATAATAATAATAATAGTAATAATAATAATAGTAATAATAATAATAATAAAACATCAGAAGTAAAATCAACTTGCGATGTATAGAAGTTTAAAAATCAATGTAATTTTGTGAATACTGTTTTAGTATTAGTTGGAGCGATAAATTATATGAAGACAATTATACCAAAATGTGAAATCATAATAACAAAATATGAAAAATATGAAAATTATGACACAAAAATATTATTGAAGCCACTATTTTTTTATGTTTTACATATATTTATATACACCAGGCCAAATTATGACACAAAAAATATTATGAGGCCACTATTTTTTTTTATGTTTTTACATATATTTATATATACAGGCCCTTGTATAATTTATGTAGGCTATACATACCAGCACACAAGTGAAACGTTGAAGGCCTTTTTGTTAGCACAAGAAATCAAGAATTTCACTGTATTTCCATTTTAATTATTTTTTTTTTAACTCTGACACAATATAAAAATATGTTCGTGATTTGAAGCAATTTTAATGGCTCATGGTTGTGGTTGTAGGTGTTTGAAGAATCACCCGACAAGCCGGAAGGTCGTGGGTTTGAGTCTCAATGGGGTCAGGTTTTTTAGGTGGAGCCAAACCTTCTGTTGGCATCATAGCCCTAGGGTTCTACTCGTCTCTTAAATAAATGCATGTTTCTGGGACAAAGGTGGCTGTCACGCGAGGGCTGAGAACCCAGTGGACATCCCTTGGTGATTGTCTAGAAAGGTGGGAAGTCATCTACATCCATCTACCCTAAGGGCCTCTCAAGGCCTGTAGTTTGACACTTTACTTTAATACATTAATGCATGGCGGAGAATATATATATAAAACACAATCAATTCAGGTTGTCTCCAATGATATTTAATTATGTTAAATCCAAACATTAAAAAAAAAAAAACCTAGTAACCGAAACGAAACATGCTTCCATCGAATATACCAGTAATAAAAATAGAGGGGATACAGTTTGGAAGACTGTGTATTTATTTACCTTGCATAAAGATATTGAACTGCCATATATGTAAATGTCACAATAATATTAAATTGGATAAATCGGAGAACACAGTCCAGAATGTACATATTTGGAAGCACAAGATGTTGTAAAGAATTAATCCACAAATACAATTATTTGTAATTTGCAAATACAATTAGTTCTAATCCTATAAACTACGTGTGATGAACATGGTGTGAAATGTATTTTTAGAATTATTGTAACATTAGGTGTGTCATGAAGTTGGCTGAGCAGAGTATCTAGTCTTGGTCCACTTGTACTTTTGCACAATCCAAGTGACAATTCTCTTCGTATATACACAGTTAAAGAGGTTTGTCTATATTTTATTCCATTTTTAATGCCCCGTCCGTCAAAATTGTTTATATTACGATCCGGAACTACGCGTCCACACCATATGATGTTATGGGAGAAAACATGTAACGCACTGTGTTTCATAGTTTCGATGTTAGTGAGAATTAAATTCGGTTCTATTTTGCTTAGGCGGCTTTTCATTCAGGCTTTAGGAGCTTTTACGAGCATGAAGAATTCTTCAGATGGGAACCCACGCTTTTAAAGCCCATCCCGGGGATACTTGCTGGACACCGGCCGGGTTTGAACCAGCGACCCTCGGGGACAGAGGTAAGGAGAATAACCACTAGTCCACCGCGGTGAAAGATCGAATGACTAATGAAGTAGTATGATAATGGACCATTAAGAGCTTGTAGAAAAAGAACCAGAAAACCCGTTATTCAAAATTATGGGGTATGGTGGGAAGTGTGCTTTCCTCTTCAGACAAATCAGTTATTACAGAGACTTTTAGAGCATGATTCATAAAAACTGTTGATTTTTCTGTTGTAAACGTAAATAATTTCTTTTCAAGAGTCGGGTGTGACGTCGCATGTTAAAAATGGGCCTTGTAATAATAAAGTTATTATCTATTTTATTAATTTTAATATTATTATTATTATTATTAAACAAGAACGTGACAAAGAAAAATGAACCCCAGCAGAATAAGGAAATAAATATACTACTATGGAACATAGAGGGAATAAGAAATGCACTACCCTACATACCAAAGAAGACAATAGACAATACGGACGTCATGATACTCACAGAGACCTTCCTTACCGAAGACATAGAATTACAAGGTTACTACGCCATACATGCACTAGCAACCCCGACGGAGGGAAGACCAGCAGGTGGAGTCACATGTTTCATAAAAGGGAGAACAGGAGATATTGAAGGAATTACCAAGGAGGAAAACATGATATAGTACAAACCTCCACAGTAACAATAATAGGAATATACATACAACCAAGTGCTCCCATCGAAAACATAATAGATAAAATATCAACAGCCATCGAACAAACAAAAGCAGATAAAAATGTAATACTCGCCGGAGACTTTAACTGCAGGCTCGATAAGGAAACTGCCAAAACAACACATTCTGCTAGAGACTCTAGAAGAGGAAGGGTTCAAAATAGCGAATACAAAGGATACCCCAACTTATTTCGCACAGAACGGCCACAGCACGATCGATCTAGTATTCTTTAAAGGAGAAAATCTAAAACTAATCAAACAAAACGGGCTATGGAACTCCGCAGGGCGCCCCATACGGAAACACATCCCGATAATGACAAGTTTCCATATGAAAATACCACAAACGAGGAAAGAAGCGAATGGACCAAATAATACACCAGGCAAATACAACAGGAAGTAAAAAACTCAACGAAGAAAACATCGAGAAAGCAAGGGATCTAATAGAAGAAGGCAAACTCGAAGAAGCCCTAGAAATCTCCACCCAAGTGATGAAGAAAGCTATAAAAGTAAGAAAAAGAAGATATGCACAAATATGGTTCGACCAAGAATGCTACAAGGAAAGGAAAGAAACATTGCATGCACTACACATAGCAAAAACTACAAACGACAGGAAGACCTAACCAAGTACGCAGAAAAGAGAAGGAACTACAAAGGAATACTAAAAAGGAAAAGAGAAGAATATACAGAAAGACAAGGAAGAAAGCTAGCGGAGGACGCAAAATCAAATCCGTTTATAGCATTGAAAAAGAGAATCTCACCCACAACAGGAGAAATTCACATACAAAAATGGGAAAGCCACTTCTCAGACCTACTGAATAAGCAGGACATGGACCGAGCATATGACTTGGACAAAACGAAACTCACACAGATCCAAGAACCGATAACATCACAAGAACTCAGAAAGGCAATAATGGAGAGAATAACAAAAAAATCTGCAGGCCCAGACAACATCTACATGGAACACCTCAAAGAATCGCTCGACACTTAGAGGAACTATGGAAAGACTTGATGAACAAATGCATACAGAAAGGAGAAATTCCGGAGAGATGGAACACAGCGACCCTAAAGATACTATATAAAGGAAAAGGGGACAGAGCATCACCTGATTCATTCAGAGGAGTAGCGCTAGAAAAACGCCTCCTTTAAAGTGTTCACAAAGATCCTCAATGAAAGACTCCTAGAAGCGACCAAGGGACACATCCCGGAAAACCAATTTGGATTTACGAAGGCAGAAGCACTGTACAAGCAGTGAAATATCTAATGGACCAAATAGAAGACGCCCTAAGACATACAAGAGGGAAGTACCATGCAGTATTCGTCGATTTCAAGAAGGCTTTTGACTCAATAAACAGACAAAGCTCATTGAGAAACTGAAACAGATGATCGGAAAGGAAGACCCACTAGTGAGAATAATCGAAGCCTGCCTACAGCGAAACATAGTCCAAGTAAACAACAATGTTGAAATTTCGGAAGATATAGTACAGACGAACGGAGTTCTGCAAGGAGATCCCATGAGCCCCACACTGTTTAAACATCTATACAGCAGACGTGAACACCATAATCGAGGAAAACTCAAAAGCAAAACTAATCTTATATGCAGACGATATGGTGGATAGGAGCTACAGAAAAGGAGGACATACAAAAAGCAATAAAAAGATTAGAAATCTGGGCACAGGAGAACAACGTGCAGATAAATGAAGAGAAAACAGTCCAGATGACATTTAGAAAAGGGGGAAAATTCAACATCAAAAGACAACATAACACTACTCAATCAACCACTACAAAAAGTGGGAAAATACAAATATTTAGGATTCACTCTACAGACAACAGCAACATCCTTCGGAATACACATCCAAGAAAGAGCAGCGGCAGCCATCCCAACATCATACAATATCCCGAATCTGGCCAACTTAATCGACAGGTACAGCAATGCAGTTATTCAAAACGACAGTGGCACCAGTTATTACATATGGAATAGAGATAATTTGGGAAAAACTTAAGATCGGAGATCTGTATAAGAATCGAAAAAGTGAAAGCAAATGTTCATGAAACGGATCCTGAGAATAGGAAAAACAGCGCCATCTCGTTTTGCTTATGAACTCATGAGAGAGACCTACTTCCATAGAAGACATAAGAACCCAATTCTATCTACAATCCACAGAACCATACCAGAAATTCATAAGCATCAAAATAGAAGAAGAAGGAAATAGACATAGATTTCTACACCACAACTGCCATGCTGGACGACAGATGGACCAGAGAGTGCAACCCCCAGAGACACGTCACAACACGACTCGCAGTACAAAACAGGATTTCACAAAAAGATATGTACAAACAAGAAATTCCACGAGCCGACCGAAGAATGCAATGTGGGTTGTGTGGACAGAGATGCGGCAAATACCACATCATAACATGTGCGAAAAGGACAAAAACCATTACAGACTACAGCAAAGACTAAACCACCACTAATGCTCAACCGAAGTGCACTTTAATATATTATTATTATATTATTATTATTATTATTATTATTATATATTATTATTATTATTATTAGTTTTTTGTTTATTATATTATTATTTTATTATTATTATAATTTATATGATTATTATTATTATTTAGTTTTATTGTTATTTTATTAGTTTTAATTATTATTATTAGTTTTATTATTATTGTTATTATTAATTTTATTATTACTATAATTTTATTATTATTATTCATTATTATTATTATTACTATTATTTCATTATTACTACTATATTACTAATTATTATTAATCAATAAAATTAAATATAGGCCACTATGGGATATATTATTAATAATTAATAAACGTAATAGTTAAATGAAAAGTGAGGGAAATTTTGAGAAAGTGCTTGAATTAAAATACACTTGAAAAATAATTAAATAGGAATTAGATGCACAAATAATTAACATACTTAAATGTGGAAATGTATGCATTATAATGTCAGGGCACGGTCTTCAACCCTCAAAAAAAGTTAAACTGATATTCCTCCCAGTTATATGATGTGATACGAGCTCTTATGTTAAAAGAGGAGAAAATATAGAAGTATCGGTATTGAGAATAAAGTTTAAGGACATTGTTGGATCAAAGACAGATGAACAACGGTGAAGATAAAAAACTTATAAATGATGATTTTTAAGAAAAACATCAATAAAGGAGTGAAGCTCGTAGATGCGATGAGCAGGACAGTTTTGCACGAGTGGGGAATAAAAGAGGGGTATTGAAGCTTCTTGTAGGGTAACCAAGGGAGTCAGGGATCTTTGAAACTTAGGTGGGTTAGGGATGTATGGGAGACCGTATCTCCGCGCGGCCATGAACTCCGGGTTTGATAGTCCCAGTAAGTTATAAGATATTATTGTTGTTATTATTATTCTTATTATTAATTATATTATTATTATCATTATTGTTATTTATTATTGTTTATTATTATTAGTGTTATTATTATTATATTATTAGTATTATTATGTTATTTTATTATATTATTATATTGTTACTATACTATTATATTGTCACCATTGCAATATATTACCATTCCAGCAGGTTGGTCCTATACCTTACTGTTTCATCTCTGGAATGGAACCCACTTGATAGGTTTGAGCGCATTGTAGGGTGAGTTACGTTACCCCGATGTTATGATAGTTGTCAATGTCGTATGCTATAATGGAAAGGTATAATAATGATAAATAAACTATTTTGCAAAATAGTTACTTTCATAAAACAGAATTTGAAAAAGGAATGAGATGCAAAATGATAAACCTAGGCTCAATTTTGGAAAAGCGTGCTATTATGTCTACAGAGACTTTCGTCCACGCAACCTCTTAAGCTGTATATAAAACTGTTATTATCCTGTTATGTTATGTGGATGGAAACCTGAATTCTAATTTAAGGGAGGAGAAAATATAACGAGTACTGGTATTTGAGAATAAAGTTCTTAGGAAAATTTATTGGACAAAAAGAGAAATGAACAGATAGAGGAATGTCGGAAACTAAGTAACAGTTGAGCTGCTTATGTTCATGGGAAGTCAGATATAACAAGAAAGTTAAGTCTCATTGACTGCAATGGGCAGGACATGCAGGATGAATGGGTATGGCAACAAGGTCATGGAAGTTCTTTCTAGTAAAAACAGAGAGAAATGACCGGTTAGGTAATCAGGATTGAGGTATGAGAATACATTAGCCATGATTTGAATCAAGTAGATTACATAGGGATTGATTCGAAAAAATTAGCTCAGATTAGGTATGTATGAATAGCTTATGTCCGCGCGGATATGACGCCAGGTTTCGATCAAGGCAATTAGTTCACTCGTATTTCGATAAATTTTATTACTTCAGAATCTTTTTCTGCTAATTCCATTCTCTTCAATACCTCTTCTGATGCCATCCATCCATTAGGCCTATTCTTTGCGGGTTCCTATTCTCCTTCTAGTTTCAGCGATCCATTCCAAATTCATTTTCGGAATTACATTAACCTTGTCTGAAATCCCAATGACTGTCCCACCCAACATCCCATATCCTTAACTGCTGTACTGTATCCGAGCTATGTTCCAGTTGTACTGTAAACAAACTTGCTTATGATTATTACTCCGCCGACTCTGTCTACTGGCGGAACCGTGGTGTTTGCTTCTACCCACCATATGACAGAATTAGTTCGGAAGTGTCAATGATGAAACTTTATATTAGGTTATATTGTATAATAAAGGAAATAAACTTGAATACAAGACAAGATGGTACCAATAATTATAAGTTCCATAATTATTTATTATGACGAAAATTATATATGGGCCTACAACTTGTTCCATGATGTCGGTAGATATCCTATATTTCCAATTTCATTAGGTCTGCAAGCAGATATATGTTCAATGCTTTTCATACCTGTAAATTCGCCCTCTACGAGGCGATATATCAACCATACTAATTTAGTTGCACTTGCTATTGGGTAGATGTAAGAGTGGCCCGTGTCAGTGTTCACCTCAAAGTGACATCTAGGAAACATGGGTAGTACTGGGATTGGAATTTTCGATAACTTTTGCTTAGATGTATTTTTATTCAGGCTTAAGGAACTTTTATAAGCCTTAAAACTTTTAGACTGGGATCCATCCGGAAAAATTACTCCTTAGATTTTTTCATTAAAAAATCCATCGATCCCGTTCGGGTTTGAACCCGCGGTCCTCGGGACCAGAGGCAAGTAGCATAATAACCACTAGCCCATCGCGGTCAATGTTTATTTAATATATTGAGATCGTTATAAGTATACTTATATATAGACATGTGCTCAGTAGGTCTAGCATATATATGTGTATATATATATATATATATATATATATATATATATATATGTGTGTGTGTGTGTGTGTGTGTGTGTGTGTATACCTGCAAAGCGTGGCATGAAAATGCTATGATAGCTGTTAGATGTCTCATTGGGTCGGTGTGTTGACCGCTTTCCATTCATGACAATCTATTAACATAATATAAGGTAACTAAATTTTAACTTGGGGCCAGTAACTGCTTACAAAGGAGAGGCTATGGCTCAACAATGCGCTACGTCATTATACATAGTGTTCTCCGTTTAAATATTCATAATGGTAAATTTAACTTTAAAAAAAGTGACATTGTTGTAATATTAGATAATAATTTGAAAAAAGACATGTAATACATATACAATTAGAGCACTATTATTTTCCTCTCTCTCTCTCTCTCTCTCTCTCTCTCTCTCTCCCCATCATAGGTGTTGTAATCGATACCGGTGGAATAGTGGTTAACATACTTGCTCCTGGATTTAAAATGCATGGGTTAAACACGGGCAGCCTAGTGTGAATTTTCAGGGCACAAAAATCCTTAGACTGGGTTCCTTAGGAAGCGAACCAAACAATTTGGTTCCTTGTCTAGATTTAAGACACGTAAAAGAACCTCAGGTTTGAAAAACGAAACTTTTGAGCATTTCTGGTCCTTTATCGCTCGTATTTCAATTGCGATGTTAATGATCTTGGTTTTTAAGAAGTAAGTTTATCGTATAATGGAAATAATATCATAACACTGATTTTATGATTTGGCCTTCTCAACTGTTTTTCCCGACTATACATAATATTTGTCTTTCTTTTGTAGGAAATTTGTACGGAGACTGACCTAACAACCAACCCCCAACAGTAAGTACTTGTTTAATATTTTGTCCTGTAGAAATGACACCTTCTCAATCTCGTAACATGTTTCTCCTACCAGCTGATCTCTTTCCCACCATTTCTGATATTGGAAAGACAATCTTAACCTCCGCCATTGCTTCATTGTATGGTTCTCGTCCAAAGTTTGTTTATCCAGCAAGCCGGGGTGGGGGGCGTTAATAGCTATGTTACTTCTGGTCTTGAAAAACAGAAATTTCCCACCAATATGAAGGTCATTCATTCTCAAGGGAGGCAATTACTTGGTAATTATGCAGAAATGTTGCAAGAGACGACATTAGAATCCGTGTATTTGAACTACCTAGGGTCGGTTTCACCAACAGAGGTAACTGTATTACGCCAGTTTAAGCTATGCATTATACACGGGGAAAACTGGCGTAATACAGTTACCTCTGTTGGTGAAATTGACCCCTAGTGAACGATATTTAACATTCGTTGTAACGAACGATTGTCACTGTTTTTGTTGTTTTAGTTATTTTGAACATGGCGCGATGATGTTTAGTATATTTCGATTTTACTTAATATTTATATGGATTCTTGCGGCTTGCTGAGAAATTTGGGGTGATAGGCGGTCGAAGAACCCTTTCATATAGACTTTCAAAATAGAAAAAGTATTGCAATTTTGAACCATGTACTTCATAATAGGCCTGTATCAGATATTAGTTAACACACATCGACTCACTTCCTATGAACAAATAGTAACATTTAAGTTACATATCACATTTAAACACGTCTGTCTTTAATTAAAAAAGCTAACAAAGATAAATTCACATTAACCTTAGTCTTTTTGTCGAGCGTTGGTTTATTAGTAAGATCCAGATTTCTGTTAAGATTTTAATATTCCACAAATCATTCAAATAGTATGTGCATTTCTTCATATTAACAAACATTGGTCGAAAAAAACTGTAATAACTCACACTAACGTCACATTAATCCTTTCTGCTTAACATTGGTTATTAGGTCACATCAGTTAGATTTTTATATTTCTTCATTTAGAAAATACATTTTAAAAATTGTTCTTTCTGCTTTATAATTAAAGATATGAGAATATCGAGGACAAACAATGGGAATGCCGTAATTGTTACGTCACGTATTTATGCACATTTCTAGTCTTTATTTGCTATTTTATATTTAGTCATTTTTCAATACGAGGAATAATTTATATTTCGTGAAAAAATCAAATATATTTTTAATTTCCTGAAAACGGAACCATAACATATTAGGCTAATGAAAATATTAGTTTTCGAACGTTGCCACTTAGCCAAGACCTTTAAGGAGTGGTTCTATAGATCAGAAGGCCAAGGTTCGAGTCTCGCTGAAAACAGGGTTAGAGTTTTATTTAAAATACGTAGCAATATAGTGTGAATTGTATACAATTTTATGGATAAGTTGAATAGAGATAGAAATGAAATACAAAATAGGTTAATGGGAGAAGAGAATAATAAATAGAGAGACAGCTAGTAGCCTAAAGTAGATTCTTTTTTCTAAATTAGCTTAAGTTCTAGTGAACGGGGAATATGTAGTAGTTCATTTATCTTTCTTTTACTATTTCATGGATCATATAAAGTGTCTTCATATTTACGTAATGCCTTGTTATTATATCTGAGTGGCTTGTTATTAATTGATAATTTCCTCTCTCTAACTTACATCTAGATAGACCTGTGTGTTTCTTGTCTTGTATTATCTTCAGCTGTATTTAATGATGGAACTGGAATCCTCACAACTAGGAACCAGCGAGGACAGTCACTATAATACTAATTTAATGTGTTTCACAGTTCTTGTAATCCGTCCAAGACATTAATTTCTTTGTGGGGTACATATAAAAAATACGTTAGTGCCAGAGCCTGAAACGAAATGGATAAATATGCGATTTAAATAAAAAACACCGTCATCGGCCACAATGTGAAAATGTATTAAAATATTCTGAAATATTAGCCCAGGGACGTTACGTAATTGCTAAGGCAATATGCTACAAGCCGGAAGATTGCGGATTCGATTCCCGAAGAGGTATTGTTATTCACGTAGGTTCTTCTTCGCCTGAAGATGTCATATAATCATTACAATGAATCATAAATCCTAACGTTATGAAAATTGTTGGATTTAAAAATGTAAAAGACAATGTATATATTTTAACTAGCGTAAACCTTCTCACTACCCATTGATCTAAGTTCGAATATGCGTCTCAACCAATTGAGTACCATACATACATTCTAAGTGTAAAGCCGTTGGGAAGGGCTGACAATCCGGCTGATATCTTGCACCAAATGTCTAGAAAGATGTGAATCTTAACTAGTCAATATCCCAAGGGCTTCCTAAGGGCTGCAATTATACCTCTTATAGCAACTAGCCGTGATATAAATTGAGATTGTGTGTATTTTACCTAATAAACCTCGTGAAAGACGTGTATGCCCTTACATAGTATTTTATTGTTTTGTGTATAAACTTTGTCGTTTTCTTTACTTTTACATTAAATTAATTCCATCGATGATAATGATCAAGGGAAATATACAACTGAAGAATGCATAATTTTGAAGCCTGAAGACAACAAATAAACACCCTGCAATAAATTTAAAAAAGTAGACAATTGTGAAAAATATTGATTAAATGTAATTTCAAACTATATATAACCTAGAGTTTATAAAAAATAAGCAATCGATAGAAGAGAGTTGTTGGTGCGGAAATGTTCATATAGTGATAATGTTGAAAGTGATAAATACAGCGTGAGAGACATTACGCCTTGTCACAGAGCTACCGAACATGCCCTAGTTCGAGTCCCTATGTGGAAGAAATTTACTCACTGAATGTCGGCTAGTGTGGAGCGGTGTCCACCTAGAATTGTGAGGAATTTTAGTTGTATGTATCGTCTATAACATTTTGGGAATCCGACGGTTGACCACTTATCACACATTGCCTATAACGTCTACCTCTCTGTTATACCAAGTGCCTTGCACACCTTATCGCTCCATGAGTTTAATTTAGTTTAAAGAAAGGAATGACTTAATTTTAAAGCATACAAACAAAATGTTATCTGATATTAGGTAAAGTAGAATATTTGTAAGTTTAGGGTTAAATTTGTTACATTATTGAATGCGCCATTTAAACGATCATAAATATGTTGTGTGAAAATGTATTTATATTTACCTGATTGAAAAAAAAAAGCATTTGTCATTGATCTGTCTAAAATTCTTAGCAGTATAAACTTATACACAAAACTGTTTTGAATTCAATTTGTCAAATATTAATATTTTATTAATTTAAAATATTTTTCAATCTCACATTTAGCGTCGTTGCTTCGTACTCGTAAGTTATTGCATAATTATTTGTTATTCAACAAGGCGCACTTTATATAATTTTTTTATGAACGTTATCTTCTTTGCAGATTATTACGGGCAAATTTTTTTCGCGAACAATATCTGGCCATCATTATCATATTCGTCATGTTTAGTATGAATGTGTGTTTCGTCTTAATGTTGTGTTGTCTTGGAGGAGGCCCTGACATTAGGCTGAGGCCAACCATGTCCTTGTGTGGTTAAACAAGTATGTATATGATCCACAGTTAAAATCCATTTCCGGACAAGTGGTGCAACTGTAAGGCCCTGGGTGTCTGTGTTACTAATAGTACCTAAAAAGTGTGAGGTTAAACTACGCTAATAGAATGGATATATATATTAACTGTACGAAGCGGAAAGCCCCATATCGAATAAAACAACAAATTATATTTAGTTTTCTTGTGGAATCCCTTGTTTATAAATTCCCAAATCACAGCTTTATGTTGAAGAAATGTGACACTAAGTTAAAAGTTTGTTAATTTGACATTGGGTGGAAGTTCTTAGATATTTTTTGGACCAAAGAGAGATGAACAAAAATGTGAATGGAGAAGGCTACATAACAGTGAACTGCATGGTCTTTATAGGAAGCCAGATATAATAAGAAGAGTTAGTTAAGTCTCGTAGACTGCGACGGTCAGGACATTTGTCAAGAATGGGAATGAAAGACGTGCATTGAAGCTTCTTTATAAGAAAACCAGAGGGAATACGCCCAGTTGGTAGACCAAGAATGAGGTGGGAGAATAACATTAATAATGACTTAAGGTAAGTAGATTATATAGGGAATGATAAGAAAGCATTAGCTCAGGATAGGGATGTATTGAGAGCTTATGTTCATGAGACCATGAGACTACGGGTTCGATAATGCCAGTGAGTTAGTTAGTTAGTTTGTAATATACATGCAAATAGAACAAATATATTCTCTTTGTTCTTTGTTTCCTTTTTCTTCTTCAACGTCATAGACAATCTTGGTTGACTATGCGTTCACATGCGTCCATCTGGTTTCCAGGGTCACGAGTTCAAACTCACCGAGATCTGTGGATTTACAGGGCGTAAAAATACTGAGTACTGGTTCCTTCGGAAAGTCACCTAACACTTCGGTACTGTGAATATATTTGCGGCACGTAAAAGAACCTCACGTTTGAAGAAATATAACTCGGAGCAAAATATGTTGATCCTTTCTCGCGCAGATTTGAATTATGCAATAATGATCTTAGATGTTAAATAAATTTAACATAACGCTGAATAAATATTGTAGGTTTCTAAACTATATTTTACGCGACAATATATAGTCTGGCTTCTTTTGTTGGAATATTTGTGGAGTGGTTTCTAAGTTCCAAACTCCAACTTGGAACGCTAGGATTTATTTAAGGTTATATCCGTTAGAAATTATCTTCTCTATGGCTAATATTTTCCTCCTGCCCATTGATCTCTCTTCTGCCATCTTTCGTTGGAAAGTTAAATTTTCTGCTCCGGCGTTGATGCAGTTTGACACGTTCTTGGAGATTAATTAATTATTTTGTTTCTCGCTCAAGGTTTGTCCAGTAAAGGTAGCCCTACCATGGTACTTCTGATTTAGCTCGAAACACTCACACTATCGTCAAGGTCATGGGATCCATGATGGTCGTAGATTTTTTTTAGGATTGTTATTGATTAAACATTTCCTCTTTGTAACTTAACTATGAGTATGATATGCGTTTGTTGTATTGTGTTGTTCTTTGCTGTCTTCATGATGTACCGGAGTTACAACTAAAGACTCCACTAGGCAAGTATCTTGTTTAATGTTTATTTTTGCGCGATAGTGCATTTTGTCGTACTTACAGCAATGACGACCATGATTCAAATTTAAACTGTCTACATTTCGTGGTTGCCACGTAATAACTATACTGTAAAATCACGTGTTAAAAACCGACGTGTGGGGAAGTAAAACCACTACCTTTCTGCATACTACGTACAATGTATCCACAAAAAATATCCAAAAGGTAGTGTTAATAAACATTTTACGAAACAAACCACTGCATTTTAAATGAACTGAACTTTATTTGAAACAATGTAAAACAATAAATACGTACTTGCCGCCATTTTATGATTTGATTGGTGCCATCGCCTCCTTTAATTTCAACTAATAAACATTTCCCACACTGTTAACAAATGTTACTATAAATAATATAATTATCCCTTATTCTTGTTCAGTAATAGATCTTGGACTACACCTAGACGCAAATTTAATCTGGCAAACACAAGTGAAACACATATGTAAAAAGACTTTCTCTACCTTACATTATCTTAGACGTTTAAAAAATCTTCTCTTAGTTCCATTAAAACAAATTCTTGTGCAGAATTTTGTGTTGCCATACTTCGATTATTGTGACGTTATATATAAGGATCTAAATTATGACCTGTCGCAGAGACTGCAGCGTCTTCATAATGCTTGTGTTCGATTCATTTTCAATATCCGCCGTTATGACCACATTTCCGAACATTTCAATAACCTCTCTTGGCTCCGTCTTACTGACAGAGTAAATTACACTCTCTTTCACTACTTTTCAAGCGTCTGAATTCCTATACTCCTAGTTACCTGGCGTCCAGATTTGAGAAGTTATCCTCTTGCCTCAATATTGACACTAGGTCACAATATAACAGTCTGCTAACAATCCCCCTTCATAGCACTTCCCCTTATTCTACTTCCTTCACAGTAGCCTCTGCCCGCTCCTGGAATTTCCTTCCTCAAGATAACAGTAGTTGCCGCACGCTTGGTACTTTTAAGTCACGTTTATAAAGTTACCTGTTGTATAATAATTATTTTTCTCTATTTATTTAAATTTATACTATGTCATTAATAATTTGTTCTCGTTTTTTATATATCTTGTACATATTATATTTAATTCGTTTTATCTAGAGTAAATCAAATAATAATTGTATTATATTTACAACACACACGCACGCGCACGCGCACACTCGCACACACACACACACAAACACACACATATATATAAAATTACAAGAACGTATTGTATACATTTTTATTTTAAAATTGCGGTTGTAACTTAGAATAACATAAAATCATATCTAAAAAATATATAAAGACAGAAACATTTGAAATTTTGTATTTAAATTTCTTATATGTTAGCTTTCAAATGTAATAAAGTACAAAACGTGTTATATTTTCAAACATTTGAATCCATGATAAATGTGGTATTTCTAAATGTATTTAGTACTTACCTGATAAAGGAAGGTTTGCGCTTTCTTCATTCCAAAAAATTACTGTTAATAACTAGATTTAAACTTATCTAATATTTATATTTTATTAAATTCAAATCAAAACTGACTTTTCAATTTTCACATACAGTGGCGTTGCTCCGCAACGTAAGTTGTTATTACGTCAACATATTTGTTATTTTCTATGCTAACAAAACACATTTCATAGAATAGTGTTACGAAGTTAATATTTTTTATAAACCTTGCGAGGCGGAAATTATATATATATATATATATATATATATTATAATTCAATATTTGGCTTTGACCGTCCCGCGCCGTAGCCGAGCGGTTAAGGTAGGAAGCCTTGGCCCAGAGCTACGGGACTTGCGCTGGTTCGAGTCTCCATGGGGAAAGAAATTTTCTCATGGTATTTCGGTCAGTATGGGACCGGTGCCCACCCAGCATCGTGAGGCAATTGGGTAGCTACAATAAGTAGCGGCTCCAGGTTGAGGAACCAGCTATAACGGCTGGGGGACTCGACATGCTAACCACATGTCACCCTACACTGGCTGTTGATCATCTACCTCTGTGATTGACAAATGTGGATGTGAAGGGCCAGCAGCCGGCTGGTAAAAGGGCAACCGCTGAAAAGTGGAAAGACCCTCAATCGGAATCGGCTTTGACTAATGCAAGCTTAAAAATTACATAATAAGAAAAGTAAATGCTCGGACGGGACTTGAACCCGGTCCTCTGGATTTATATCCCACTACATCCAGTAATAATTAAATATATTTTTATAAGAGAAATTGATGTTTGTACTAGATATGTTCAGTGGCGTAATCGGTAGCGCACCGGTATATATATATATATATATATATATATATATATATATATATATATATATATATATAATATATTATTATTATAACTGCATTTTTGACATTGTGCAATGCAAGCTTAAAATTACGTGATAAGAAAAATAAATGTTCGGACGGCCTCTGGATTTATATCTCTCTACATCTAGTAATAATGAAAATATATTAATAAAAGAGAATTAAATGTTTGTACTAGACTAGCTCGGCGGCGTAATCGGCAGCACACTGAAATATATATATATATATATATATATATATATATATATATATATATACGTATATATGTTATAATAAAATTTTTGACATTGAGCAATGCAGGAATAAGATGAAATGATAAGAAAAGTAAATGTTCGGACGGGACTTAAACCTGGTCCACTGGATTTATATCCCACTACATCTAGTAATAATAAGTATATTTTATTATTAGAGAATTTTATTCAATTTTTTTTTCAATCATAAAGGTATCCATAAATACACATGGGAACGTCCAACACTAAATCAAAAATCCATTTTCGATTACATAATTACAAAACAAAATTCAAAAACGAAAATACAAGATGTCAGAGCTTATAGTGGACCAAGTTGTGGGGCAGATCATAAATTAGTAATTGGAAAATTTGTATTTCCTTGCATTCTTAATAAAGAAAACAACCACGCAAAAAACAAGAATATGTTAGAACAGAAACCGAAAGAAAATATAACGTAGAAAGCGTACAAAACGAAAGTGTAAAGCATTTATATCAACAAAGATTGAATAAATAATTAACGCAGAGTGAATTCAGAAATACAGAAGAAATGTATCAGTACCTAAAAAGATGCATCCTTGAAGCCGCCTATGAAGCATTGGGTGAGAAAGACGACTATAGAGGAAGGACAGCACTGTTTTGGATCGATGAAATAGAGAAAGAAAGACAGAATAAGAAACAGTTACTTATAAAATGGCTTAATACAAAGAACCAGAAGGACAAAACACAATATCAAAAAGCACAAGCACATGTGAGAAGAGTGGTTACTAAACACAGAAACGAGATTTGGGATAAGAAATGTACAGAAATACAAACATATTTAGGAGGCAAGAAGAGTTCTGAATCACGGACATTTATAAAAAATATACATTCATCGAATAGAAATAATAATCGTCTCAACCTAATAGGGATACATGAATGGGAAGAATATTACAAAAAAAACATTTAGTAGTAGAGGACCGAAAAAAATTTTGGTAGAAAATGACGATTTATCAGAGATGGAAGCTGGAAACATAATCGAAATTGATATAAATACTGTAAAAAAGGAAATTATGAGAATCAAAAATGGTAGTAATGCCAGCCCAGGTAATATTGCTGTAGAATTTCTTAAAAGTAGCAGCCAGAAGTTATTGGAAATTATCACTGTACTGTTAATAAAATAATAAATGGCGAAGAATTGCTAGAAGAGTGGAAAGCCGCTATTATAACATCGATACATAAGAAGGGAAACAAGATAAAGTGGGAAAATTATAGAGGCATATCATATATATATATATATATATATATATATATATATATATAATTGAAGAAGGAATTATATTCATATTTATTTTAAAATTGCACTTGTAATTTTGAATAACATAAAATATCAAAAAAAAATATAAAGACAGAAATATTTTGAATTTTATATTTACATTTTTTATATGTTAGCTTTCAAATGTGAACAGTACAAAATTTAATATTTTTCAGACATTCTAATCCATGATAAATATGGTATTTCTAATTGTATTTAGTATTTACCTGATGAAGGAAGAGCTACGCTTTCTTCATTCCAAAAAAAAAAAAAATAAAAATACTATTACAAACTAGGTTTAAACCTGTCTAAAGTTTGTATTTTATTAAATTCAAATCAAAATTGACTTGTTTAATTTTCACATAGTGTGGCGTTTCTCCGCAACGTAAGTTGTTATTACGTCAACATATTTGTTATTTTTCTGCTAAAAACCCCCATTTCGTAGAATAGTGTTACGAAGTAATATATTTTTTGTAAATCTTGCGAGGCACAAATATTATATATATATATATATATATATATATAAAATAATCAACATTTTTAGCTTTTAGCAATGCATGCATAAAATGACATGATAAGAAAAATAAGAGCTCCGACGGGACTTGAACGCGTACCTCAGCATTTATATTCAATTACATGTAGTAATAATCAGAATATATTATTATAAGAGAAATAAATATTTGTACAAGACTTGCTTGGTGGCGTAATCGGTAGAGTACTGGATATATATATATATATATATATATATATATATATATATATATATATATACGTATACGTATAATAATAATAATTAAATTATTGATATTGAGCAATGCACGCATAAAATGTCACGATAAGAAAAATAAAAGCTCTGACGAGATTTGAACCAGGACCACTTCATTTATATACCTATATATATATATATATATATATATATATATATATATATCCATCCATCCATCCATCCATAGTAATTCTGCCCGAAGGCAGGTCATTCACTGCAATCATAGCATTTTCATTCTATGCTTGCAGCTTTACTAGGGAATTGTAGGTGTGGTAGCTTCCCGTTGCTTTCCACACCGGTGAAGGATGATGATGATAATGATAAGGTTGATGATGATAATGATGGCCATATGATTTCGGGGACCGTTTGGGCCTTAAAGGTGTTCTGACATTTGTCTTACAGGTGAGGAAAAACCCCGATAATAACCTCACCCAGAAAAAACTGCCCCGACCGGGGATCAAACCCGGGCCCGCTGCGTGACAAGGCAGCACGCTACCTCGAGACCACAGCGGTTGACTATATATATAATTAAATTTTTCACATTGAGCAATGCAAGCTTAAATTACATGATAGGAAAAATAAATGCTCGGACGGACTTGAACCCGGAACTCTGGATTTATATCCCACTATATCTAGTAATAATGAGAATATATTGTTATATGAGAAATGAATGTTTGTACTGGACTTGATTAGTGGCGTAATTGGAAGGGCACTGATACATATATATATATATATATATATATAATTAAATTTTTCACATATAGCAATTCAATCTTGAATTGACATGATAAGTAATTGCTCATACGGGACTTGAACCCAGACCTCTGGAGTTATATCCCACTACATCCAGTAATAATGAAAATATATTATTATAATAGAAATGAATGTTTGTACTAGACTTGCTCGGTGACGAAATCGATAGAGCACTAGGATAAATCCACAGGTTCGGGTTCAAGTCCCGTTGAAGCAATTTTAATTTTTCTTATCATGTCATATACATATATAATTCAGGGAGGAATTATATTCATTTTTATTTTAAAATTGCGCTTGTAATTTATAATAACATAAATCATATCTGAAAAATATACAAAGACAGAAACATTTGAAATTTTGTATTTAAATTTCTTATAATTTAGCTTTCAAATGTGAACAGTACAAAACGTAATATATTTTCAAATATTTTATTCCATGATAAATATGATATTTATAATTGTATTCAGTATTTACCTGATAAAGCGAGAGCTGTGCTTTCTTCATTCCAAAAAATTACTGTTACAAACTAGATTTAAACGTTTGTACTGTTATAAATTCAATTCAAAACCGACGTCAACATATTTGTTTTTTTTTTTTTTTTGCTAATCAAACCCATTTCATAGAATAGTGTTACGAAGTTATTATTTTTTATTCTAAATATATATATATATATATATATATATATATATATAGCATTGAGCTACCGATTACGCAACCGAGCAAGTCTAGTACAAACATTTATTTCTCTAATAATTATAATATATTCTCATTATTACTAGAAGTCGTGGGATATAATTCCAGAGGTCCGCGTTCAAGTCCTGTCCGAGCATTTATATTTCTTATCATCCCATTTTAAGCTTGCATTGCTCAGTATCAAAATTTAATTACAATATATATATATATATATATATATATCACAGTGCGCTACCTATTACGCCACCGAATAAATGTACTACAAACATAAATTTCAATAGTAATAAAATATACTCATTATTACTAGATGTAGCAGGATGTAAATCCAGAGGGCCGGGTTCAATTCTCGTCCGAACATTTATTTTTCTTATCATTTCATCTTATGCCTGCATTGCTCAATGTCAAAAATTGTATGTATATACATCCCTGTGCGCCACTGATGACGCCACCGAGCAAGTCTATTCAAACAATAATTTGTCTTATAATAATATATTCTCATTATTACTAGATGCAGTGGGATATAATATAGAGGTCCGGGTTCACTTCCCGTCCAAGCATTTATTTTTCTTTATTGTCATTTTAAACTTGCATTGCTCAATGTTAAAATTTTAATTATATATATCGCAGTGCGCTACCGATTACACCACCAAGCACATCTTGTACATATATTTATTTCTCTTATAATAATATATTCTGATTATTACTACATGTAGTGGGATATAAATGCTGAGGTTCGAGTTCAAGTCCCATCCAAGCTATTATGTTTCTTATCATGTCAATTTATGCTTTCATTGCTCAATGTCAAAAATGTAATTATAATATATATATATATATCCCCGTGCGCTACTGATTACGCTACCGAGCAAGGCTAGTACAAATATTCTTATCTCTTATTAAAAATATTCTCATTATTACCAGATATAGTGGGATTTAAATCCAGAGGTCTGGGTTCAAGTCCCGTCCGAGCATTCATATTTCTTGTCATGACATTTTGACATTGACATTTGTCAAAAAATTTATAATACTAATAATTATAATAATAATAATAATAATAATAATAATAAAAATAATAATAATAATAACAATAATAATAATAGTAAAAAAATATATATATATCCCAGTGCGCTACCGAATACGCCACCGAGCAAGTCTAGTACAAACATTCAATTCTCTTATAATAATATATTCTAATTGTTACACGATTAGTGGGATATGAAACCACAGTTCCGGGTTCAAGTCCCGTCCGAGCGTTTATTTTTCTTATGTCATTTTATGCATTCATTTCTAAAAGCTAAGAATTTAATTATAACATATATGTATGTATATATATATGTAATCATTCAATTTTTGACATTGAGCAATGCAAACTGAAAATGACATGAAAAGAAAAATAAAAGTTCGGACGGGACTCGACCCCGGGCCATTTGATTTATATCCCACTACATATATTAATAATGAGATATTTTTATAACAGAAGAGAATACTTGTACTAGATTTGCTTGGTGGCGTAATCGGTAGCGCAATGGAATATATATATATTATTGTTATTAAATTTTTGACATTGGGCAAAGCAAGCTTAAAATGACATGTTAAGAAAAATAAATGCTCTGACGTGCTTGAACGCGGACCTCTGGATTTATATCCCACTACATCCAGTAATAATGGCAATGTATTATTATAATAGAAGTGAATGTTTGTACTAGACTTGCTCCGTGGCGTAATCGGTGGAGCACTTTGATAAATCCACAGGTTCAGGTTCTAGTCCCGTCCGAGCATTTATTAATTTTTCTTACCATGTTACATATATGTATAGGCCTATATAAAATTGACGGAGGAATTATATTCATTTTTATTTTGAATTTGCGCTTGTAATTTCGAATAACATGAAATCATATCTCAAAAAAATACATATAGACACAAACATTTGAAATGTTATATTTAAATTTCTTATATGATAGCTTTCAAAATGTGAACAATACAAAAGTAATATATTGTCAAACATTTTAATCCGTAATAAGTATGATATTTCTAATTGTATTTAGTATTTACCTGGTAAAGGGAAATTTGTATTTTATTAAAATAAAATCAAAACTGACTTCTTTCAATTTTCACATACAGTGTCGTTGCTCAGCAACGTAAGTTGATGTTTCGCCAACATATTGGTTTTTTTTTCTAAAAAAACCCATTTCATGGAATAGTGTTACGAAGATAATATTCTTTTTGTATATCTTGCGAGGCGCAAATATTATATATATATATATATATATATATATATATATATATGTTATAATTAAATTTTTGACTTTTAAAAATGCATGCTTAAAATTACATAAGAAAAATAAATGCTCGGACGGGACTTGAACCCGGACCTCTGGATTTACATCCCACTACTTCTTGTAATAATGAGAATACTTTTTTATTCGAGAATTTAATATTTGTAGTACACGTGCTCGGTGGCGTGATCGGTGGCGAACTGGGATATATATCGTATGATAAATATAAATGCCTGGACGGGGTTCGAACCCGGATCTCTGAGTCTGTGAGTCTGTACCTCAGCGTGATATATATATATATATATATATAGTAACTAATTTTACATTGGGCAAAGCAAGCTTAAAATGACATGTTAAGAAAAATAAATGCTCGGAAGGGACTTGAACCTCAATATCTGGGTTTATATCCCACTACATTTAGTAATAATGAAAATATATTATTATAAGAGAAATAAATGTTTGTAATAGACTTTTTCGGTGGCGTAATGGGTAGCGCATGGGATATGTATGTAAATGAATTTTAGACATTGATCAATGCAAGCTCAAAATGTCTTGATAAGAATTATAAATGCTCGGACGGGACTAGAACCCGGACCGCCGAATTTATACCCCACTACATTTAGTAATAATGAGAATATATTATTATAAGACAAATATATGTTTGTACTAGACGTTCTCGGTGGCGTAATGGTATATGTATATTACTGTTATTAAAATTTTGACATTGAGCAATGCAAGCTTAAAATGAAATGATATGAAATATAAGTGCTCGGACGAGACTTGAACCCGGATTTATAACCCACTACATCCAGTATTAATGAGAATATATTTTTATAAGAGGAATGAATATTTTTACTTGACTTCATTGGTGACGTAAAGGGAAGTGCACTGGGATATATATATAAAATTATAATTAAATTTTTGACATTGGTCAAAGCAAGCTTAAAATCACATGATACTTACTTACTTACTCACTCACTGGCACTATCGAAACCGAAGGTTCATGGCCGCGCGGACATAAACTCTCCGTACATCCCTATCCTGAGCTAATGCTTTCCAATCATTCCCTGTATAATCTACTTCCCTCAAATCATAGTTAATGTTATTCTCCCACCTCATTCTTGGTCTACCAACTGGGCGTTTTCCCTCTGGCTTTCCTACAAGAAGCTTCCACGCAAGTCTTTCATTCCCCATGCGTGCAAAATGTCCTGCCCATCGCAGCCTACGAGACTTAACTGTTGTTATTATATCTGGCTTCCTATAAAGACCATGTAGTTCGTTGTTAAGTAGTCTTCTCCATTCACATGTCTGTTTATCTCTCTTTGGTCGAAAAATTTTCCTAAGTACTTTATTCTCAAATACTTGTAATCTCCTTTCCTCCCTAAAAGTAAGAGTCCATGTTTCGCACCCATATAATATAACTGGTAGAATAATAGTTTTACATATTTTCAGTTTAACTTTTATGAAAGGAGTTGGGACATCAAGAGTGTGTGCAATGCATAATAGCACGAATTTTCACGATTGAGCCTATGTTTAATTTCTTTGTGGGTCTCATTCCTGTTTGTGATTATTGTTCCTAGGTACTTGAATTCAGTCACTTCCTCAAAATTTCCCTCATTTGTCATTAGCTGTCCATTTCCATTATATAATGTATTTCTACGTGTGACCATATATTTTGTTTTATTGATATTTACTTCCAGTCCTAATTTCTTAGCGTTACTCAATAGTGTGTGCGTGTTGGCCTTTAGTATCTCCTCGCTATCGGCTAGTAGTACTACATCATCAGCATAAAATAACAGCTTGTTAATACCATTGAGTTGCAAGCCTTCCTCATTCTCTAAAGATTTAATTGCATGCTCTAGTACAAAATTAAATAGTAGAGGAGATAGTGCATCTCCTTGCTTGAACCCATTCTGGATTTCAAAAGTGTCTGAAAACTGTTTGTCTACACGCAAGCTACTCTTTGAGCCATTTAGACACATTCGTATAAGTCTAACTAACTTTTTAGGAATTCCGAACTCCAGCAGGATACTATATAACTTCTCCCTCTTAATTGAATCATATACTTTTTTGAAGTCTACATATAGTTGATGTACAGTACCATTATATTCCCATTTCTTTTTCTAAAATCTGTCTTATACTGAAAATCTGATCTGTTGTAGACCTGTTTCTTCTAAATGCACATTGATGATCTCCTAGAATGTCATCAATATAGGGAGTAAGTCTGCTTACTAATATATTTGTTAGAATTTTGTACAAAGTTGAAAGTAATGAGATGCCCCTGTAGTTGTTGCAATCAGTTTTATCTCCTTTCTTATAAATTGATATGATAATTGATTCCTTCCATTCATCTGGAAGAGCTTCTTTTTCCCAAATCTTACTAAGCAACCAGCGTATCTTGTCCATCAATTTTTCTCCCCCTGATTTTATCAGTTCTGCTGGGATCTCATCTGAACCTGATGCTTTATACATCTTCAATTTTTCAATCGCCATTTCAACCTCTAATGCACTTGGCTCTGCGACTAGCATTTCTGCTGTCTCTAACTTATCCTCCTCAATGTCCTGTTCTGTATGTACATTTAATTGCTGATTAAAGTAACCTTTCCATCTATTTAATATACTCTTAGAATCTGTAATCATATCCCTTTTTTTATTCCAAATTATGTTTGTTCTAGCCTGAAACCCTTTCTTCTCTTAATTAATCCCTGATATAATTCTCTAATGTTCCTGTTTTTTTGCATTCATTTCAAGATCATTAATCTTCTCTCTCAAATATTCCCTCTTTTTGCTCTTTAGTAACTTGGTGGTTTCCCGTCTAATACTACCCAGTTGCTCTAAATTTACCTCATTTGGCTCGTGTAAGCATTTCATTTTTACTAGCTTTATATCTTTACAGTTTCGACACATTCTTCATCAAACCATTTATTGTTTTCCCTCTGTTTTAAACAAACAATGCTTTCTGATGCTGACAATTTAATAGTATATCTTACAGCCACCCATTCTTTATTTATATCAGTTCCTTCTTCGTTTGCCACATTGTCATCTGAAGATTCCAATACTTCAAATCTATTAGCAATTTTGATTTGGTATTCTTACCGCATTTAGTCATTTTTCAAGTTTTTTAATTCAAATTTTACAGAATCATCTTTAGCGTTTGTTCCTCTCAAAAGCGATAGCCGTTGTCTGATTTTCACTCTGACCAGATGATGATCCGAATTGCAGTCTGTCCCTCTAACAGATCTAACAACGATAATGCTACAGTGCCAGCCTTTATCCACTAATACATGATCTATCTGGTTCCGAGTTACTCCATCAGGGATCGTCCAGGTGTATTTATGAAAATCCTTATGCTGAAATGTTGTGCTCTTAACAATGAGATTCTTTGATGTGGCAATTGTGACTAATCTAACCCCGTTATCGTTACTATCTTCATGAAGAATGAATTTGCCTATTGTTGGTTTGAATATATCTTCCCGCCCCACTTTTGCATTAAAATCTCCTAAGACAATTTTCATATGATATCGTGAAAGGCTATCAAATAAGCATTTTAATTTTTCATAGAAATCATCCTTGATCTTGTCATCTTTATCTTCTGTGGGGGCATGTACATTTACAAATATAAAATCATGTCGTTTATCCTTTAGAATTATGTATGATATCCTATCACTAACAGACTTAATATCTCGGATAGCGGATAGGATCCTTCTTCTGACTAAAAACCCGTTCCAAATGCAAGTCTTTCTGCACCCCCGTAGTATAATGCAAAGCTTCCTGATTCCTGACTACCTTCTCCTGGCCACCTAATTTCCTGTAAAGCGACTATATCCAAGGACGATTTGTCTATTTTCCGTGTTAATATCTCTAGCGCCCCGCTATTGTATAAAGTCCTAACATTCCATGTTCTTAGGAACATGTCCCTGTGTTTGAGCCTTTGGCATGGGTTCCCTGAAGTAGTCCCCGCCCGGAGATCCGAATGGGGAACTATTTGACCTCCGGAAAATGTTACCCCAGTTGAACCCCATGTCCACATTTCTTGACGGTTGCATTTTTACGGTAAAGATCGTCACTCCATCGACCATGGTACTTTTTTCGTCTGGCTTATCACCTTCGACCAGTCCGGCATGGGTAACCCTATCGACAGCAATGCTACCACCGGCATAGCTCGCAGGTTCATTTAAGAACGCAAGCCACTCCACCACCACAAGGTAAAGATACCATGGAGGGAAAATAACATGATAAGAAAAGTAAATGCTCGTACGGGACTTGTACCCAGACCTCTGTATTTATGTCTCATTACATCCAGTAATAATGAGAATATATTATTATAAGAGAAATGAATGTGTGTACTAGACTTGCTCGCTGGCGTAATTCATAAAGCACTGGGATAAATGCACAGGTTCGGCTTCAAGTAGCGTTGGAGCATTTATTAATTTTTCTTATCATGTCACACATACACTCACCACACACACACACACACACACACACACACACACACACACATATATATATATATATATATATATATATATATATAGAGGTTATATTCATTTTTATTTTAAAATTGCGCTTGTAATTTGGAATAACATAAAATCATATCTAAAAAATATTAAAAGACAGGGGGGGCCAGAAACATTTGAAATTTTATATTTAAATTTCTTATATTATGTTAGATTTCAAATGTGAACAGTACAAAACGTAATATAGTTTCAAAACATTTTAATCCATGAAAAATATGATATTTATAATTGTATTTAGTATTTACCAGATAAAGGAAGAGATGCGATTTCTTCACTCCAAAAAATTACTCTTACAAACTAAATTTAAACCTGTCAAACGTTTGCATTATATTAAATTCAAATAAGAACTTGACTTTTTCAATATTCACACACAGTGGCGTTGCTCCGCAACGTAAGTTGTTATTACGTCTACATATTTGTTATTTTTTGCTAAAAAAAACCATTTCATAGAATAGTGTTACGAAGTAAATATTTTTTTTTTGCAAATCTTGCGAGGCGCATATATATATATATATATATATATATATATATATATATATGTGTGTGTGTGTGTGTGTGTTATAATTAAATTTTTAGCTTTTAGCAATGCATGCATAAAATGACATAAGAAAAATAAATGCTCGGACGGGACGTGAACCCGGACCACTGGATTCATATCCCACTACATCGTGTAACAAATAGAATATATTATTAAAGAGTAATGAATGTTTGTACTAGTCTTGATCGGTGGCGTAATCGGTAGCGCACTGGGATATATATATATATATATATAATTATTATTACAATTATTAAATTTTTGAAAAATGCCAATGCAAGCAAAAAATGTCATGATAAGCAATATAAATGCTCGGACGGGACTTGAACCCCGACTTGCTTGGTGGCGTAATCGGTAGCGCACTGGGAAATATGCCGTATATATATATATATATATAGATATAGATATAGATATAGATATAGATATAGATATAGATATAGATATAGATATAGATATAGATATAGATATAGATATAGATATAGATATAGATATAGATATAGATATAGATATAGATATAGATATAAATTTAGATATAGATATAAATATAGATATATAATATAATATATGTATATATATATATATTATAATTAAATATTTGACATTGAGCAATGCAGGCGTAAGGTGAAATGATAAGAAAAATAAATGTTGGGACGAGACTTGGACCCGGATCTCTGGATTTACATCCTACTACATCTAGTAATAATTATTTTTTTTTATTAGAGAGTTTTATGTTTGTAGTACATTTGCTCGGTGGCATAATAGGTAGCTCACTGGGATATATATATATATATATATATATATATTGTAATTAAATTTTGACATTGAGCAATGCAAGCTCAAAATGACATGATAAGAAAAATAAATGCTAGAACGGCGCTTGAACGCGGTCCTCTGGAATTATATCCCACAACTTCTAGTAATAATGAGAATGTATTATTATAAAAGAAATTAATGTTTTTACTACACCTCCTCGGTGGCGTAATTGGTAGCTCACCGATATATATAATATTATAATTAAATTTTTGACATTGAGTAATGCAATATTAAATGATACGATTAAAAAAAATCCTCCGACGGGAATTGAACCCGGACCCCTGGATTTATATCCCACTACATCTGGTAATAATGACAATATATCATTATAAGAGAAATGAATGTTTGTACTTCACCTGCTCAGTGGCATAACCGGTAGCACACTGGGATATATATATATATATATATATATATATATATGGTATGATAAGAAAAATAAATGCCTGGACGGGATTCGAACCCGGAACTCTGAGTCTGTACCTCAATGTGATATCTATTACACCACGATGCGAATCCAATCCAAACACTTATTTTTCTTATATATGTATTATATTCTCCATTCTTACTAGATGTCGCGAGAACTCGGTCTTCACTGCCATCTAGTAGGGTATATATATATATATAACCATCCATAGTAACTATGCCCGAAGGCAGGTACTTCACTGCAATCATAGCATTTTCATGCTATGCTTGCAGCTTTACTAGGGATTTGTAGGTGTGGTAGCTTCCCGTTGCTTTCCACACCGGTGAAAGATGATAATGATGGCCATATGATTTCGGGGACCGTTTGGGCCTTAAATTTTTTCTGACAATTGTATTACAGGTGAGGAAAAACCCCGATAAAACTTCACCCAGAAAAACTGCCCCGACCGGGGTTCGAACCCGGGTCCGCTGCGTGACAAGGCAGCACGCTACCTCGAGACCACAGCGGTGGACATATATATATATATATATATATATATATATAATAACTAAATTTTTGACATTGAACAATGCAATCTTAAATGTCATGATAAAACCTATAAATGCTCGGTCGGGACTTGAACGCGGACCTCTGGATTTATATCCCACTACTGCTAGTAATACTGACACTACATTACTATAAGAGAAGAGAATATTTGTATTAGACTTGCTTGGTGGCTTAATAGGTAGCGCAATGGAATACATATATTATTGTAATTATATTTTTGATATTGGGTAAAGCAAGCTTAAAATGACATCACAAGAGAAATAAATGCTCGGACGGACTTGAACCCGAGCCTCTGGATTTATATCCCACTGCATCTAGTAATAATGAGAATGTATTATTATAAGAAAATTAATGTTTGTAGTTGACTTTATTTGTGGCGTAATTGGAAGGACATTGGTATATATATATACATATAATTAATTTTTTCACATATAGCAATTCAATCTTGAATTGACATGATAAGAAAAATAAATGCTCGGACGGACTTGAACCCAGACCTCTGTATTTATATCCCACTAAATCCATTAATAATGAGAATATATTATTATAATATAAATGAATGTTTGTACTAGACTTGCTTGGTGGCGTAATTGATACAGCACTGGGATAAATCCACAGGTTCGGGTTCAAGTCCCTTTGGACCATTTTTAATTTTTCTTATCTTGTCACACGCCCAAATATACGCACATACATACATACATACATACATACATACATACATACATACATACATACATACATACATACATACATACATACATACATACATATATATATATATATATATATATATAATTCAGGGAGGAATTATATTAATTTTTTTTTAAATTGCGCTTGTAATTTAGAATAACATAAAATCATGTCTAAAAATATACAAAGGCAGAAACATTTGAAATTTTATATTTAAATTGCTTATATGTTAGATTTCAAATGTGAACAGTACAAAACGTAATATATTTTTAAACAATTTAATCCATGATAAATATGATATTTATGATTGTATTTAGTATTTACCTGATAAAGGAAGAGCTGCGCTTTCTTCATTCCATAAAATTACTGTTACAAACTTGATTTAAACCTGTCAATGGTTTGTATTTTATTAAATTCAAATCAAAACTGACTTTTTCAATTTTCACACACAGTGACGTTGCTCCGCAACGTAAGTTGTTATTACGTCAACATATTATTTTTTTTGCTACAAAAACCCATTTCACAGAATAGTGTTACGAAGTTAATTGTTTTTTTGTAAATCTTATTGTATAAATAAATGTTATAATTAAATTTTTAGCTTTTAGCAATGCCTGCATAAAATGACATAAGTAAAATAAATGCTCGGACGGGACTTGAACCCGGACCTCTGGATTCATATCCCACTTAATCGTGTAACAATTAGTATATATTATTATAAGAGAAATGAATGTTTGTACTAGACTTGCTGGGTGGCGTAATCGGTAGCGCATTGGGATACATATATTGTTATTATTATAATTAATATTATTATTATTATAAAATTTTTGACAAAAGCCAGTGCAAGCTAAAAATCTAATGATGAGACAAATAATCTCCGACGGGATATGAACCCGGACTTCTGAATTCATATCCCACTACATCGTGTAAAAATTAGAATACATTATCATCAGAGAAAATAATGTTTGTACTAGACCAGCTCGGTGGCGTAATCGGTAGCGCACTGGAATATATTATTACTATTATTGTTATTATTAGTACTATTATTATTATTATTATTATTTACATTTTTGTCAAATGCCAATGATGCAATCTCAAAAGCATCATGATGAATATAAATGCTTTTTTCGGACGGAACGGCGGATTGAACCCGGACCTCTGGATTTATAACACCACTATATCTTGGTAATAATGAGTATATTTTATAATTAGAGAAAATTAATATTTTATACTAGCCTTGCTCGGTTGAGTAATCGGTAGCGCACTGATTATATATTACGCACTGCTATTATATATATATATATATAATATATATTTGCATTTTTGACATTGAGCAATGGCAGCTTAAAGTGAAATGATGACGAAAAAATAAAAATGAGCGGATGTGACCCTGACTACACGGCCCCCGGAATTCTGGATTTGATATCCCACTACATTTATTAATATTAAAGAGAATATATAATTATAAGATAAATTAATG
Source organism: Diploptera punctata (assembly GCA_030220185.1). Taxonomy (NCBI): domain Eukaryota; kingdom Metazoa; phylum Arthropoda; class Insecta; order Blattodea; family Blaberidae; genus Diploptera; species Diploptera punctata. Next base: position 42,925 of record JASPKZ010009153.1, read on the forward strand.
TTTGTACAATGAATGCTTGGAGGGTAATCGGTAGCGCACTGGGATATACATATATATAAATAAATTTTTGACATTGAGCAATGCAAGCTTAAAATGACATAAGAAAAATAAATGTTCGGACGGGAATTGAACCCGGACCTCTATATTTATATCCCACTGTATCTAGAAATAATGAAAATATATTATTATAAGACAGACGAATGTATGTACTAGAATTGCTAGGTGGCGTAATCGGTAAGGCACTGGGAGATATATATATATATATATATATATATATAATTAAATTTTTGACATTGAGCAATGCAGTCATAAGACGAAATTATAGGAAAAATAAATGTTCGGCTGGGACTTGAACCCGGGCTTTGTGGATTTATATCCTACTACATCTAGTAATAATGAATATATTTTATTATTACAAAATTTTATGTTTGTAGTACATTTTCTCGGTGACGTATTAGGTAGCGCACTAGGATATGTATATATATATATATATATATATATATATATATATACATATATGTTTATATTGTAATTAAAATTTGACACTGAGCAATGGAAACTTAAAACGACATCGTAAGTAATATAAAAGCTCGGACTAGACTTGAACCCGGACCACTTGATTTATATACCACTACATCTAGTAATAATGTCAATATATTATTATACGGGAAATAAATGTTTGTAATAGATTGGCTCGATGGCGTAATCGGTAGCGCACTGGGATATATATATAATACTTAATTTTTTTACAATGAGCCATGCAAGCTTAAGATGACATGATATGAAAAATAAATGCTCGGCCCGGACTTGAACCTGGACTTCTGGAATTATATCCCACTACGTCTAATTATAATGAGAATATATTATTATAAGAGAAACGAATGTTTGTGTCAACTTGCTCTATGACGTAATCGGTAGCACCCTGGTATGTATATATATATATATATATATATATATATATATCATTACTATTAAATATTAATAAATGCTCAGAAGGGACTTGAACGCGGACCTCTGGATTTATATCTCACTACTTCTAGTAATAACGAGACTATATTATTGTCAGAGAAATGAATGTTTGTTCTAGACTTGCTCGGTGGCGTAATCGTTAGCGCACTGGGATATATATATATATATATTTTACATTGGGCAATGCATGCTTAAAATGACATAAGAAAAATAAATGCTCGGACGGGACTTGTATCCGGACCTCGGGATTTATAACCCACTATATCTATTAATGATTAGAATATATTATTATATGAGAAATGAATGTTTGTAGTACACTACAGTGGTGAAAATTGGTATAAAGGCACTTGTTAAGTGTTTGAACACAAGTTTATTTACTCTTTCTTTGTAATTTTTCTATCTTAACTTAAGGAAGTGATTGAGTATAAAACACAAATAATGTCAAAATTTATTATACATTTCCGTCCAAAAAAGTACATGAAAACTGAAACCACTCTCACATATGGGTGGAAATTAGTATAAAGGCACTTTGTGTATTTCACAGATTAAACCAAAAAGACTGATAGTCCGGTCAAAATAGTCATTTCAATTTACCAAAATTCGCATAGAGCTGAAAATTTGTACGAATGTTGGGAACACCATTATAAATTAAATGTGAAAAGTCCCCGTCGATACCATATCTGCAAAAAAAATTATTCAAGGTCAAAGTTCGCAAATATGGAGTTTTTACATTTTTGAGCCAAACGGTTTTATCATAAAACTAGGTCAGACAAAAGTTGTAGATCATATAATTGTCTACACAAACTGTTTTTTTATACCTTTTTCATAAGAATCGCCATTCTTGATATATCGCCATTCTAATATTTAAAGAAGTCGCATTCTACATAATATGCACACATTTCCGCACCACCTATGAGGTAGTGTACTTCGGGCATTTTTTAACGTGGTGTCTTCGAAAGGTATACTCCACGATCTATTGTGATTAAGTTTTATTACATAATATTCTATTAATTAAAAATGGTACTATTGGGAATGATAGAAGTGACAAAAATTATTCTTAATTCCGGATAATGTTAATCTGACTGATAATCTTTGAATTCTACTACGACAGTAATGTCTTCTTCGATTTCGTTTTCTTCTTGCTGGATGTTTGTTAATTGTTCTGAGAAATATGTATCAGTTGTTCCCTCATTGAAATCATATAAATCTTCGTTAGTTCCATTTGATTCATCACTGGAGTAACACTGGCATTGGTAATTGGTACATACTGGTGAACAAAATAATCCGAATTTTTTACAGCTACATTTTGTACTACAACCCTTTTTGCAATTGCAAAAAATTGTGTTAAGAATAGTTGTGGGGCAGGTGGGAGTAACGTTTGAATTGGTTCCAAAGTACGGTATTATCTATTAATTGACCCAATTGCAATTTTGATTTGAAATATCTAGGCTAACAGCAGTCTGATATTAGTACATACTAGTTTTAATAGTTCTAGTTTAAATTGTTTAGTTTTAAGAATTACTTGTTCCAAAAAATAAGTCAATGACTCCGGAATATCGCTGTTAATATTTTCAAATATTCGACTAGGGGGAAGGTAAGTGGTATTATTAAATAATAAAAATTGAATGTCCTCTCGAATGATTGCTGCTGCAGCTTTGATGATTCTAAATCGTTCTTCCTTTTCATTTTGACTTTTTTCTCATACCAAGCTTGGTTAAGAATATCGTAATGATCATATTTTAACTTCCATCGAATCTTAATTGATCTATTACCTAAAGCTGGATTTTTACAATTATTTTGTAATTCTTCGAATGAAATTTGATAGTTATCACTTTTTTCTCCATCGCAACATTAGTAGATTCATCTTGAGAACGACCGATTGTACCTCCAGTGGTGGGTCTCAAGAAGTAATTGTAGCAATTATTATGGTACCTAGCCTCGGCAGCAACTAAATCATATTCGTACTGAATACGTGCAGTAATATGGAGGATTTATAATTATACATTTCCACTTCAAAATTGCGCTTGTAATTTAGAATAACATGAACCATATCTAAAAAATATGTAAAGACAGAGACATTTGAAATTTTATATATATATTTGATATATGTTAGCTTCAGATGTGTAATATATTTTAAAACATTTTAATCCTTGATAAATATGGTATTTCGAAATATATTTAGTATTTACCTGATAAAGGAAGAGCTGCGCTTTCTTCATTCCAAAAAATTACTGTTAAAAACTCGATTTAAACCTGTATAATATTTGTATTTTGTTAAATTCAAATCAAAACTGACTTTTTCAATTTTCACATACAGTGGCGTTGCTTCGGAACGTAAGTTGTTATTACGTCAACATATTTGTTATTTTCTTTGCTAAAAAATCCCATTTCATTGAATAGTGTTACGAAGTTAATATTTTTTGTAAATCTTCCGAGGCGGAAATATTATATATATATATATATATACACGTTATAATTAAATTCTTGGCTTTAGCAATGCAAGCATAAAATTACATGATAAGAAAAATAAATGCTTGGACGGGACTTGAACCCGGACCTCTTGATTTATATCCCACTACATCTAGTAACAATTAACTAACTACTTACTCTCTAGCACTATCGAACCCGTAGGTTCATCACCGCGCGGACATAAGCTCTCCATATATCCTTATCCTAAGCCAGTGTTTTCCAATCATCCCTTGTACGAGGGCGGATCGGAAAGTAACGCACAATAATTTTTTTCTGTCTTTGTATTGCAGCTAGAATGTTGAAATTTCACAGAGATATAGTTTGAAGTTTTCACTACAGATGGTATTTTTTTCTCAGGTGCACCTCTTGCGAGAGAAGCTTGAACTATACAACAAAGATGGCGCGCATGCTACAGTCGTCCACCTGTGAGGAACAGAGAAGTGTTGTTCGATTTTTGTGGGCCAAAGGGCATAAACCCAGTGAAATTCACAGGGACATGCGTGGCGTGTATGGGGATGATTGTATGGACCGTAGCAATGTCTACAGGTGGTGCACATTCTTCCAAGAGGGACGCGTGAACCTTAGTGATTCGCCACGCTCCGGCCGGCCGACAACAGCAGCAATCCCGCAGAATGTCAGAGGCATTGAGGAGGCAATTCTGAACGACCGGCGTGTGCAACTGCGAGCCTTATCGCAGAAGTTCAACATTTCCTATGGTGCGGTGTACGATATTGTTCATGAAAATTTGAAATTCCGTAAAGTTAGTGCTCGCTGGGTGCCTAAGAACCTGACAGACGACCACAAGGGCCAGCGAATGATGGCAAGCTTGGACCACTTAACGCGGTACACCGCACAAGGACATGACTTTCTGGAAGGAATCGTCACAGGTGATGAGTCGTGGGCGTGCCACTACACGCCCGAAACAAAGCAGGCATCAATGGAGTGGAAACATGCTGATTCCCCAGTAAAGAAAAAATTCAAAGTGACACAATCTGCCAGGAAAGTGCTTGTGACAGTGTTCTGGGATATGCATGGTGTTTCATTGGTGGACTTTGCTGAACACGGGACCACTGTGAATGCTGCGGCCTACATTAAAACTTTGGTGAAGTTGCGTCGTGCCATTCGTGACAAACGTCACAACATTAACGTTAACTTCTTCATGACAATGCTCGCCCCCATGTTGCTGCTGTCGTTCGTCAGAAAATCGCCGAATTTGGTTGTGAGGTGCTCCAGCATCCACCATACAGTCCGGATCTTACACCATCGGACTTTCATCTGTTTGGTCCCATGAAGAAATTCCTGGCCGGCAAACGCTTTGAGACAAATGTGGAAGTGAAATCAGCAGTGCGTAGATGGCTACACTCCAACCAAACGGACTTCTACGAACAGGGCATATTGAAACTGGTAACACGATGGGAAAATGTGTTGAGAAGGTTGGTGACTATGTCGAAAAGTAGGTAAAAGATGTAAGTTCATTTGTGATTTTTTTCCTTTTTTTTACTATTAAACTTTAAAAAAATATTGTACGTTACTTTCCGATCCGCCCTCGTATAATCTACGTCCCTCAAATCATAGTTAATATTTTTTTCCCACCTCATTCTTGGTCTACCAACTGGGCATTTTCCCTCTGGTTTTCCTACAAAAATCTTCCATGACGTGTTTCATTCCCCATTCGTGCCACATATCTTCCCATCGCAGTCTACGTGACATAACTTTTCTGATTATATCTGGCTTCCTATAAAGACCATTTAGTTCACTGTTGTGTAGACTTCTCCATTCACCTGTCTATTCATCTCTCTTTGGTCCAAAAAATTTCGTAACAACTTTATTCTAAAATACTTGTAATCTCCTTTCCTCCCTTAGAGTAAGAGTCCATGTTTTGCAACCATATAATATAACTAGTAGAATAATAGTTTTATATATTTTCAGTTTAACGTTTTTTGAAAGGAGTTGGGACGTCAAGAGTCTCTGTAATGCATAATAGCACGCATTATCAGAATTGAGCCTATGTTTAATTTCACTATTCATCTCATTGCTGTTTGTGATTATTGTTCCTAGGTATTTGAATTCAGCACTGCGTCAAAATTTCCCTCATTTGTTATTAGCTGTCCATTTCCATTATATATTTATTTCTATGTGTGACCACATATTTATTTTATTGGTATTTACTTCCAGTCCCAATTTCTTGGTGTTACACAGTAGTGTGTGCGTGTTGGTCTTTAGTATCTCCTCGCTATCGGCCAATAGTACTATATCATCAGCATAAACTAACAGCTTATTAATACCATTTGTTGTAAGCCTTCTTCATCCTCTAAAGATTTGATGGCATGCTCTAGTACAAAATTAAATAGTAGAGGAGATAGTGCATCTCCTTGCTTCAACCCATTCTGGATTTCAAAAGTATACGAAGATTGTTTGCCTACACCCACCGTACTCTTTGTGCCATTTAGACACATTCGTATAAGTCTAACTCTTTACGAATTCCGAACTCCAGCGGGATACTATATAACGTCTCCCTATTTCATTGAATACATTTATCATATTTTGGTTTCATTTTGGTACTTCTTCGTGAAAAAAGACTGTGAACCACACATTTAACAGGCAGAATGTGACTGGCCACGCTATATAATTAATTATCAGGATTCCTGGTCTAATATCAAAACAAGACAAGAACTAAATGGGCTTACTCAGATATAAGCCAGTGAGGGGAAAAAGTTCAAACACTGATCCAATAATAATCCAAATAAATTGTAGCCTCTAGAGATTACATGACATGATGCCAGTCGTGAATTTCGCGTTTGTAGACCCGAAGAACTAAACCGGATATAGCACAGTTAGTGGCCACACATTCCGTGTTGTTCAAACCCTCGGCAACGACCAGACCAAAAAGCAATCCAGAAGTTAATATGTGCGGAACAAAAAAAAAAATGTAAATACCACCGGCAAAGTTGTGGAAGAGAGATCAGTGGATGGCAGGAACACATAATACTCATACGCGAGAAATCCTAAACAAATTCTGGTGCTGCAAGTTGGGGGTTGGATGTAGAATCATTGTACACGAAAAACGTAGTACAAGATGCCAACGTGTTTTCAATTTATTTTAATATTTTATTTATATAGTGGCACCTTTAATATCTACGATAAATTGTGCCCTAACTAAATTCTGATAGGTGGAAAAAAGGTTTATCCTAAGCCAATATTTTTCAAGCATAAAGTTCGTTAACGTGCCACAAATAAAGACAGGAGACTTTCGTCTTTTTATCCTTTTCAATCTAGCAATAGGCAGTGCTCTTAATTCCCGAAGATTAACGGATCCCCGGGGTTTTGAAACAGTTCAACTATTATATAATTTCGATCGACTGAAGGAAAAGTAGGAGATGAAATTAGGAGACAAAGAGGAAACATTTGTTCTAGTTACATTAATCTTGCAACCTAAATGTTAAATTATCTATAATCTTTATTTAATGTCTTCTTATTACGAGGACAAAACAGTACTTGTGAAAACACAAGAAGGTGACTCCACGAGGAAAAGGTAGTATTAAATACTCTGCCAGCTAAAATAAAGCAATAATAACAATAATAATAATAATAATAATAATAATAATAATAATAATAATAATAATAATAATAATAATAATATAATAATAATAATACTAATAATAATAATAATAATAATAATAATCCCTTCTCTTTATTTTTATCTTGTTATTCTGTTTTCAATTTACCCTTCACCGTTCTTTAAACATTGAACCCCATGACGAGTCAGGTCTGCAAGGCTCTTGGTCTGTCAGACGAGTCCCCTAGCTGTTGGAGACACTACGTAGTGTAGATAACCAAATTACTCACAATTTGTAGTGGACATCAGTCATACTGGGGGAAATTACTTGAGAAAATTATTTTTCCCAAGCGACTCGAGTCAGCGCATGTGCCGTTCCTCTGAATGTATTGCAAATTGCGTTAGTAAATTTAGGGTTTTCTGTTTATTGGAATTATTTATATTCGTAATCTTCTTTACTTTCAATAATTCTGAATATTTTTCACCCTAATTTGTTTTTAGTCTTTAACATTATGTTTATTATGTGACATGTTTTTAACAAATGAAGAGTATCTGTTAGGTCCAGTTAGTTATAGGGTTAATAAAACAGTTAAATTTTATAAAATATTATGACATCTCTAGAACAAATGACGATTTAAGGTACAGTTGTGTTTCTAGAATTATCTTCAAAAAATACATGTATAACTCATAGATTTTTAAACTGTAAAAAATTGACCGTCCCCAGACGTTTGATGAAGTGATTCCTAGAACCACAGGCGATCATGATAACCAGTCCTCAGTGAATACCGATTATAGAGCTTAGGAAAATTAGAAGGAGAGTAAGAATAATATTATTTAGAAGAAAATGTTCTTCTAATTGAACGCATATTAAATTGAAGTTATATAATTATATCACATTATATTGTAATTGTATCTTTTCCAAACACAGAATTGCTATTATGAAACTGTCGAAAACTGTGCTACATATTTTGTTTATCCTGATACTGCGCTTTCTTCGATAACTTAGGTTAAATTAATTTTCTAATTAAAAAACAAATTTCATTACAATATGTATAAAATTCATTCTATTGCTAAGGGATAACGAAAATGATGACGTAGCAATTATTGTAACGTTACGAAGCAGTGCCACGAAATGTAAAATAACATTTTAATTCAATTTAATTAAATATTATTTTTTCGCAGAATACTAAACTGATTTAGGTTTCAATTTCTTTTTACATGGACAAATGGACGAACGCTTCCTTCATGTAAATATTGAACGCGTTTTCAAATACATTTATCACCGTTAATTAGCTTGTTAATATGTATTAATATGTTCTAAATATACATTTGTTAAGAATAACTAATTGAAATTAAGGATAACTCTCAAATTATGAATATTTTATTTTCCATTCTGATGTTCACTTTTAAAATTAAACCTGTTCATTTTTTACTCCAAACTACACTCAACGGCGCGTAGCTTCCGGGTACCAACTTGTAACATTTTATCTAGCTGACGATAATTGAGATAGATTAAGTTTCGATAAAACATCGATACATTTTGGATCTAATTTAAGATAAAACTAACAAATATTTATTAAACATTCTGAAACCTCTGTAAGAACATGAACGTCTTTCTCGAGATATCTGACGGAAAGCTCACATAACTACAAGTTTTCTCACAGCAGACGATAAAAAGTATAAAGTGATCTTACTATCGGAGTTAAGACTCTTGGATATTCGAGGTTAAGGCTCGCGTCTTTCTAGCAAATATGCACGTGACATCAGATGGTTTAGGAACCCTGTTTTACGGCCTTTATTTTCTAAGAACATGCATCTGCTATACATTCCGTTTTGATACCGAGTGGATTCTCAGGAAAATGTAACTAAATAAATATATAAGCAAAGTTGTAATAGCATTGATCCCATCGGGTATTGAAAACTGCGACCTTCTGATGTGTACCACGTATTTGCTTCCTCATATTTTTTCAGGAAGTTTTATTTAACACATTCTTCATATTGCAGCTGAAGTTTTTATTTTTATTTATACACACATTTATCCACACTTCTTTCTTTTTTACCACATTGTTTTGTAAACCACGCTGGATCCGTACCAGCGCCAAACGTCAAGGACAACACAGAAGAACACAAAATAAGAAATTGCCAGAGGTAAGTTCGACAGAAGAATTGTTGAATAAATAATAATTATGAGATATATTTGCATGACTTTGACGTTGGAGAGGTTGTTTGCATGTTTCAAAGACACAAAATACTAAACGACAAACTACTAATTTTATGCGAGAGATCAGATGAGTTGAAGACCCATATTATTGTTCGTAAGTCACATTGTATTATTGTACCTATGTTACAATAAACTCGAAAACTACAACTACAAAATTGGGGATAAGCTTAAAATATGATTACATCAAAATTTTAAAAAAAGTATGCCACAAGTACTGAGTAGTGGTGAAAGTAAAGAACAACATCTGAGAAAAAGGGAGTAACGCCAAAGGAAACCAGCCCTGGATCAAATTCTTCCACAACCAACCCCACATGGAGTGACAGAGTCGTGAACTAGGATGCAACAAGTCAAGGACGTGTGCTAACTACTTGCGTCACAGAAGAGCTTAAACCAGAAGTTGTGTTGTTATTTTCAAGCCCGCTTATTCGTAAATAGTTTGGGACAGAAACCAGACAAAAAACAATCCATCATTGTCGGAGGAGAAATTTTGATTATCCAGTAATGGAAACGGTGTTTGTGTAAGAGAGATTAAGATGTAGTATGAACCTAGAGAAGATACAGGAGGGAACCGCTTCCTCCTACAAGTTGGGAGCTGAATGTTAGGCCAGTCTTCATAAATAAATTCCTCAAATATGTATCTTCAAACAAACATAATTCATAAGCGTTCAATTTAGTTATATTATTTATTAATGATGCGTTATTACAGCTGAGATTGTTACTGTTGAAATTCAGAACCAGTCGACTTGAGCGGATATTTGTATTGTTGAGGTACGTTTACATGTCGTAAATGTAGACGAGCGGCCAAAGTCTTTCGTTTGTATCCGAATGAACCGATACTTAGGACTATATTCCGACCAGTTTTGGAACTGTGAACATAGGAACACAACTAAGATCGACTACAGAAACTAAGAAGAGGAACATATGAAACGTTCGCTGTAATTACTCGCCAAATTCTAAATTGTCTAAAAACAGTAATGCAATGTATATTTTTTCAAGGAAAGGTGATGTTCATGATTATGGATATTAAAACAGGATTTCAACGGTGAAAACTACATTTCATTTGCTATTATATCGATGCGAGGCTTTTTTTTATGTAAACTTTAGCCTAATATACTAATATATCTTTAAAATATTTGTATGAGATGCGTTTTGCTGCAAAGCGATAACAAGAATGATGTAAAACTCTTAACGATTCGAAACAACGCTACCGATTGTAAAATTGAAATATAAAAAAAATATAAAAATAAATTATTAAAATGTTAATATATTACAGATTAAGATCAAAACTGTTTCATACATATTAATAATAATAATACTATGGATATTAATAATGTTTTATTTATATACAGATTTTTAATGTTTACACATCTTTCTGTTCTAAATAAATAGTAATAATACTAAAATAATAAATTAAATGGGAAACCACATTTAATACATGCACATTACACGCCAAGGTAATATTCCAAACAAAGTTAAAGCAAATACAGATTTAATTTATATTAAATGATTCTAAAGTGCAGCAGCCCCTGATTTTATTTCGCAGGGAATTCCAGTTGCGAGAAGTGGAGCTTATATATGACATGGAGTGAAGGGATATCTTATTTTGAGGTATATTAAGCGAGGGTTTTATGGTGTGATTGGCGTTTGATTTATGCTTGGAGTAGAGATATAGGAAGAAGAGAGACTAAATAATTTAGAGTTGAAGTATGTAGAAGAAAGATAGCAAGAATAAAGTTCTTAAAAGAGTCAAATGAGGTAAATTTAGAGCAATTGGGTAGTATTAGACGGGAAACCACCAGACTACTAAAGAGTAAAAAGAGGGAATTTATGAGAGAGAAGATTAATGTTCTTGAAATTAATGCAAAAAAATAGGAACATTAGAGAATTATATCAGGTAAATTAGGATCGGGAAAAAAGGGTTCCTTGCTAGAACAAACATAATTCGGAATGAAAATGGGGAATTGATTGCTGATTCCAGGAGTATATTAAACGGATGGAAAAGTTACTTTAATCAGCTATTAAATGTACATACAGAACAGGACATTGAGGAGGATAATTTACAGACGGCAGAAATGATAGTCGTAGAACCAAGTGAATTAGAGGTTGATATGGCGATAGAAAAAATGAAGATGTATAAAGCATCAGGTTCAGATGAGATCCCAGCAGAACTGATAAAATCAGGGGGAGAAAAATTGATGGACAAGATACGCCAGTTGCTTAATATGATTTGGGAAAAAGAAGTTATCCCAGATGAATGGAGAGAATTGATTATCGTACCAGTTTATAAAAAAAAGGAGATAAAACTAATTGCAATAACTGCAGGGGCATCTCATTACTTTCAACTTCGTACAAAATTCTTAGAAATTTATTAGTCAGCAGACTTACTCCCTATATGGATGATATTCTAGGAGATCATCAATGTGGATTTAGAAGAAACAGGTCAACAACAGATCAGATTTTTAGTATAAGACAAATTTTAGAAAATAAATGGGAATATAATGGTACAGTACATCAACTATATGTATACTTCAAAAAAACATATGATTCAATTAAAAGGGAGAAGTTATATAGTATCATGCTGGAGTTGGGAAATCCTAAAAAGTTAGTTAGACTTATACAAATGTGTATAAATGGCACAAAGAGTAGGGTGCGTGCAGGCAAACAGTTTTCGGACACTTTTGAAATCCAGAATGGATTGAAGCAAGGAGATGCACTATCTTCTCTACTATTTAATTGTGTACTAGAGCATTAATGTAAAATTATGGAATGTTCACACGAAAGGTCCGTCTCCTCAACTTAATTAATTATTTAACTGAAGCGCTTTCGGGACTTGTCCCATCATCGACAGAATTCAAAACTTATTGTTTTCAATCCTGCTGATGATGGTACAAGTCCCGAAAGCGCTACAGTTAAATAATTTATTAAGTTGAGGAGACGGACCTTTCAGGTGAATATTCCATAATTTTATATTATTTTTGAATAATACCTCAACGGAACACATCATGAATCTTATAAAAGTACTAGAGCATGCCATCAAATCTTTAGAGGATGAGGAAGGCCTACAACTCAATGGTATTAATAAGCTGTTAGTTTATCCTGATGATGTAGTACTACTGACCGATAGCGAGGATATACTAAAGGACAACACGCACATACTATTAAGTAACACTAAGAATTAGGACTGGAAGTAAATATTAATAAAACTAAATATATGGTCACACGTAGAAATGGATTATATAATGGAAATGGACAGCTAATGACAAATGAGGGAAATTTTGACGAAGTGGCTGAATTCAAATACCTAGGAACAATAATCACAAGTAGGAATGAGATACTTACTTACTTACTCGCTGGCACTATCGAACCCGCAGGCTCATGGCCGCACGGACATAAGCTCTCCATACATCCCTATCCTGAGCTAATGCTTTCCAATCATTTCCTGAATAATCTACTTCCTACAAATCATAGTTAATGTTATTCTCCCACCTCATTCTTGGTCTACCAACTGGGCGTTTTCCCTCTGGCTTTCCTACAAGAAGCTTCCTTGCAAGTCTCCCATTCCCCATACGTGCAACATGTCCTGTCCATCGCAGTCTACGAGACTTAACTGTTATTATTATATCTGGCTTGCTATAAAGACCATGTAGTTCATTGTTATGTAGTCTTCTCCATTCACCTGTCTCTTCATCTCTCTTTGGTCCAAAAATTTTCCTAAGTAATTTATTCTCAAATACTTGTAATCTTCTTTCCTCTTTTAAAGTATGAGTCCATGTTTCGCACTCATATAATATAACTGGTAGAATAATAGTTTTATATATTTTCAGCTTAACGTTTTTTGAAAGGAGTTGGAACACAAAGAGTCTCTGCAATGCATAATAGCATGCATTTCCAGAATTGAGCCTATGTTTAATTTATTTGTGCATCTCATTCTTACTTGTGACTATTGTTCCTAGGTATTTGAATTCAGCCACCTCCTCAAAATTTCCCTCATTTGTCATTAGCTGTCCATTTCCATTCTATAATCCATTTCTACGTGTGACCATATATTTAGTTTTATTGATATTTACTTCCAGTCCTAATTTGTTAGTGTTACTCAATAGTGTGTGCGTATTGGCCTTAAGTATCTCCTCGCTATCGGACAGTAGTACTACATCATCAGCGTAAACTAACAGCTTATTAATACCATTGAGTTGTAAGCCTTCCTCATTCTCTAAAGATTTAATGGCATGCTCTAGTACAAAATTGAATAGTAGAGGAGATAGTGCATCTAATTGCTTCAACCCATTCTGGATTTCAAAAGTGTCCAAAAACTGTTTGCCTACACGAACCCTACTCTTTGTGCCATTTAGACACATTCGCGTAAGTCTGACTAACTTTTTGGGAATTTCAAACTCCAGCAGGATACTATATAACTTCCTCCTCTTAATTGAATCATATGCTTTTTTGAAGTCTCCATACAGTTGATGCACAGTACCATTATATTCCCATTTCTTTTCTGAAATCTGTCTTATACTAAACATCTGATCTGTTGTAGACCTGTTTCTTCTAAATGCACATTGGTGATCTCCTAGAATGTCATCTATATAGGGAGTAAGTCTGCTTACTAATATAATTGTTAGAATTTTGTACGAAGTTGTAAGTAATGAGATGCCCCTGTAGTTGTTGCAATCAGCTTTATCTCCTTTCTTATAAATTGGTACGATAATTGATTCCTTCCATTCATCTGGAAGAGCTTCTTTTTCCCAAATCATACTAAGCAACCAGCGTATCTTGTCCATCTATTTTTCTCCCCCTGATTTTATCAGTTCTGATGGGATCTCATCTGAACCTGATGCTTTATACATCTTCAATTTTTCAATCGACATTTCAATCTCTGATGCACTTGGCTCTGCGACCAGCATTTCTACCGTCTGTAAATTATCCTCCACAATGTCCTGTTCTGTATGTACATTTAATAGCTGATTAAAGTAACTTTTCCATCTATTTAATATACTCCTGGAATCTGCAATCATATCCCCATTTTCATTCCGAATTATCTTCGTTCTAGCCTGAAACCCTTTCTTCTCTATACTAATTCCCTGATATAATTCTCTAATGTTCCTGTTTTTTGCATTCATTTCAAGATTAATAATCTTCTCTCTCAAATATTCCCTGTATTTACTCTTTAGTAGCTTGGTGGTTTCCCGTCTAATACTACCCAATTGCTCTAAATTTACCTCATTTGGCTCGTGTAACCATTTCATTTCTGCTAGCTTTCTTTTCTTCCTTTTCCTCATCAAACCATTTCTTGTTTTGCCTCTTTTTTATACAAGCCAATATTTTCTGATGCTGACAATTTAATAGTATCTCTTATAGCCTCCCATTCTTTATTTATATAAGTTTCTTCTTCGTTTGCCACATTGTCATCGGAAGATTCCAGTACTTAAAATCTATTAGTAATTTTGATTTGGTATTCTTGCCGCATTTCATCATTTTTCAAGTTTTTTAATTCAAATTTTACTGAATCATCTTTAGCGTTTATTCCTCTCGTAAGCGATAGCCGTTGTCTGATTTTCACTCTGATCAGATGATGATCCGAATTGCAGTCTGTCCCTCTAACTGATTTAACATCGATGATGCTACTGTGCCAGCGTTTATCCACTAATACATGATCTATCTGGTCCCGAGTTTCTCCATCTTGGGACGTCCAGGCGTATTTTGAATATCCTTATGCTGAAATGTTGTGCTCTTAACAATGAGATTCTTCGATGTGGCAAATGTGACTAATCTAACCCCATTGTCGTTAATATCTTCATGAAGACTGAATTTGCCTATTGTTGGTTTGAATATATCTTCCCGCCCCACTTTTGCATTGAAATCTCCTAAGACAATTTTCATATGATATCGTGAAAGGCTATTAAATAAGCATTCTAATTCTTCATAGAACTCATCCTTGATCTTGTCATCTTTATCTTCTGTGGGGGCATGTTCATTAACAATTATAAAATCATGTTGTTTACCATTTAGAATTATGTATGATACCCTATCACTAACAAAATGAATATCTCGGATAGCGGATAGGATCCTCCTTCTGACTAAAAAACCCGTTCCAAATGCAGGTTTTTCTGTCCCCCCCGTAGTATAATGCAAAGCTTCCTGATTCCTGACAACCTTGAGATGCACAAAGAAATTAAACATGGGCTCAATTCTGTAAATGAGTGGAATTATGCATTGTAGAGACTTTTGATGTCCCAACTACTTTCAAAAAACGTTAAGCTGAAAATATGTAAAACTATTATTCTACCAGTCATATTATATGAGTGCGAAACATGGACTCTTACTTAAGAAGGGAGGAAATGAGATTACGAGTTTTTTGAAAATAAAGTTCTTAGGAAAATTTTTGGACCAAAGAGAGATGTACAGACAGGTGAACGGAGAGAGACTACATAATAATGAACTACATGGTCTTTATAGGAAGGCAGATATAATACGAGCAGTTAAGTTCTCGTAGATTGCGTTGGGTAGGACATGTTGCGCGTATGGGGAATGAAAGATGTGCATGGAAGCTTCTTGTAGGAAAGCCAGAGAGGAAAACGCCAAGTTGGCAGACCATAAATGAGGTGGGAGAAACAACATTATCTGTGATTTGTGGGAAGTAGATTATACAGGGAATGATTGGAAAACATTAGCTCAGGATAGGGATGTATGGAGAGGTTATGTCCGTGCAGCCATGAACCTACGGGTTCGATAGTGCCAGTGGGTAAGTAAGTAAGTAAGTTTGTAGAATCTTAACTAAGAAAACTGGCAGTGTGATGTTCTTCTACCTTTGCGATGGAATCATGAAAATTAGTGGAAAAGTAGAGAAACGTGATCATTTTTCGGACATTTTTTTATGAATCTGATATTACATACTATGCACACGCTGCAGTTCGTCTGATAACTACTACATACGTCGCGTCGGTTAATAGAACGTCGCAGAGGTCAAAATCCAGCATCACTAAAGTATGGACTGCAATACCTTTAAAAGCTGTAGACAGAAAGTTCATGAGACGCTGTAGGGAAGGCATAATATGGAATATCTTTCTAGATATTTGTATCATGTGGGCATTCCAATTTATATCAGATTTCAGGTAAAATCCAAAGTTTTTAACCACGTTGATATTTGGAATATATATATATTACATAACATATAGCCGGCATGTCGCTAATCTTTAAGGAGCAATTTATATTATCAATTTACACATCAAATACAACTGGGTAAAAGAATGGAGGAGGCTGTTGGAATCAGGTAAATATTGTTTCAACAACGCACTGTTGAACCGGGTCTCAAATTATCAACTTTCAATTCTTCTAAGGCATTAGCTTGTGGGTTTGTGACGTCATCAGACGTGATTTCTGGAGTAATCATTTTCCAAATACGTTGATACTATAAGAATGTATCTGTCGTACTTTCTATTCGATAGAAGTTCAGACGGGATGTAGGTGGTCTGAACAGATACACAAATATGTTTAACAAAGTTTTCTTGGGTTTGCTGCGTCTTGGAATATTACAATATAATGTATATATACCACTTCTTTTCAGACAACATTTACCAATCTGTTCTGAAATTAAGCCTCCGTTATAGTAAATTATTTCATTGGAATAAACTAAATTCCATGTGGAGTCATTGGTCTTATCATGGGCAAACACAGGCGTAATTCCCTTTAGGAAAAAAATTCCTGTGCTCTGACCGGGAATCCAACCCGTGACCTCCTGAACAGTAGTCAGTAACGTGTTATTTAATATAGTATATTAAATACATTACACGTTGAATGTCAATTTACCTAAAATATAAATTTACGTCACCTTTTCGAAGATTAAATATTGGTCATGATTATTTAAACATGTGTCCCACGAGAGAAAGTAGATGGAATTTGTTATTTAAATCTTCACGAGAACTTTTCGCCCTGTGCAATTAGCCCTAATGTACTTATTTAGTCCACCGCTATGGTCTCGAGGTAGCGTGCTGCCTTGCCATGCATCGGGCCCGGGTTCGATCCCCGCTCGGGAAAGTTTTTTCTGGGTGAGGTTTTTATCGAGGTTTTCCCTCACCTGTAAGACAAATGTCAGGAAAACTTTAAAGACCAAACGGTCCCCGAAATCATATGGCCATCATCATCAACCTTCATATTCATCTTATTATCATCCTTCATCGGTGTGGAAAGCAACGGGAAGCTACCACACCTACAATTCGCTAGTAAAGCTGCAAAGCATAGCTTGAAAATGCTATGATTGCAGTTGAAAGAGCTGCCTTCAGACAGAAGTACTATGGATGGATGGATGTACTTATTTAAAAATGTATATTCAATAAAACGTTTATATAAAATGTGCCTTGTAGCGTAGCGATAACAAGAATGATGATGTATTGTTATAACGTTACGAAACAACACCGCTGCATGCTAAATTTAGAAATATATTTTTATTTTAGAATGAGTAATTCATAGATTTTTTTTCATTTTCATGTCTAAAAATACTTCACATATCTGAGTTTGATGTCGGACGAAGAAATTAAAGAAATGAAAAAAGTGTACGGCCCTGAAAGCTCAATAGAACGTGACAAGAGGTTAATATGAGGACCTTGGTTAGAAACCGCGAACTTGTACCCATTATTCCATCAATATCGCCTACAGGGGGACAGGGGCGGAATGAATTATAATAAAAAATCAACTACGCCTCATCTATCAGTTAAATAATAAATTGCCATTTTGAAAAACCACATTTACCATAATTTAAACTGACATTAATGTAACAACCGATACAATCAGGGGGAGAAAATTGATGGACAGGATACCTCGGTTACTTTGTATGATTGGGGAAAAAGAAGCTCTTCCAAATGAATGGAAAGAATCGATTATCGTAAAAATTTATAAAGAGAAAGGGGATACAACTGATGGCAGGTACTACAGGGACATTTCATTACTCTCAATTGAGTACAAAATCCAAACATAAACATTAGTAAGCAGGTTTACGTCCTATATTTATGACATTATAGGAGATCATCAATGTGTATTTAGAAGAAACAGGTTTACAACAGATCAGATTTTTAGTATAAGAGAATTTTAAAAGAAGAAATGGGGACATAATGGAACTGTACTCGTTTGTTAACTTCAAAAAGGCATAGGATTCAGTTAAGAGGGAGAACTTTTATGTAGTATCCTTCTGGAATTTGTAATTGATAAAAAAGTTAGACTTACACGAATGTGTCTAAATGGCACATAGAGTAGGGTGCTAGTAGGCATACAGTTTTCGGATAGGCCTATTTTAGAAATTCATAATGGATTAAAGCAAGGAGATATACTATCTCCTCTAGTATTCAATTTTGTATTAGAGCATGCCATCATATCGTTGGAGAATGAAGAAGGTCTAAACTCAATGACATTAATAGGCTGTTAGTTTATGCTGAGGATGTAGTATTATTAAGCGATAGCGAGGAGATACTAAGGACCAACACACACCTTCCATTGAGTAACACAAAGAAACTGGGATTGGTAGTAAACATCAATAAACTAAATATATTTTCACACATAGAGATCTACTTTATCGATGTGTAATATTATTTTGTTGATGTTGGACGTTAAACCCGTAAAAATGTATTTTAAAAAATGGCGTGTGTATGTTCTGCTAATGTGCACTTTTTTTGCATATTTCCGTAACTAGTATTTTTTTTCATATTTTAGTACAATTTTCTCTGAAACTATGAAAGATAGGACAACAATTTTTCGACTTGGATATGCAGTTTATGGAGCTCTATAATAATATGGTAAATTCATATTTGTGCTATTCATAATGTTTAAAATTTAAAAAAATATGCAAAATATTTAACAAAGATATATTTTGAGTTTTTTTTTAAATTAAATCATAATCCACATCTGAACACAAGCAAATATTATTATTGTCAAATGAACTATGGACAATAACATACTACGTTTTTGGAAACAATTGAATAAGTAGTTTTTCAGAAAAGTGTACCAAGAGAAGATGGTTTTTTATTTTCTTTTTTTATATTTTTAATCATGATCCTACTCATGAAGAAATATGTTTAAAACGTTAACCAGAGAGCCATTATGTTCAGGAAGACGTGTTTAATTACTGACATAATTTTGATACACATAGCTTAAGAATAAGCTGAAAACATGGTTTTTGAATGTTGCATATTTTGATACCAAATTACGTGGAAATTAGTACAGGGTGCCCTTAAAGGTGGACATGATATCGTCATTCATTTTCGTCAAAGTGTAATAGAGGGAATCAGAGGTGAATGTAGGTAAATTTGGAGATCATCAACATAGAAGTGATAACAATAGTGCTTTAGTACAGTTGGTAAGTCATTGATGTAGATTGAGAAGATAAGAGGTCCGAAAACGCTGCCCTGGGGGAGTCCCGCTTGCACGTTGCGCCAAGACGAAGATCTAGCGTTTAATAAAATGTATTGTATGACGTCCGTGCAGGTATGAGACGAACCAGGTTGCAGCGCTGTTAGACAGGTGTAGGTGTTTGAGCATTATCATAAGTAAGTTGTGTTCTACTTTGTCAAAAGCTTTTCTGAAGTCAAATAAGGTTAAAAGAGTAAATTCACTTCTGCTCATGGCTTCACGAATATCGTCAGTAATTTTTAACAAAGCTTTGGTTGTACTATAACCAGATCTAAAGCCGGATTGATAAGGATCAATGAGGTAATTTGCTTGGAGATATAAAGTCAGTTGATTATGTACAATATGTCCCAGGTCTTTAGATAATGTCGGAAGGATGCTAATCGGTCGGACGTCATTGCAGTTAGTAGGTTTACTTATTTTAGGTATAGGCCGAACCCTAGACTGTTGCCATACAGTAAGGAAGGTAGAAGTTATAAGGGAAGCATTAAAAACACGAAACACTCTGGGTAGTATAATGTCAATGATTTTAGTATTAAAATGCTGATGTCGTCTATTCCTTGTGCATTGCATTAAATCATCTTGCGTGTTTTTTTGACATCTGTGGGCGAAATGTCGTAGAAGTAAAATGTGTCTCTTTCTTTATAAGTATTTAAGAATGTCTATTTTAGTCTTGTTGTCTATAGGTATCAAGGGTATCGAGGTAAAATGTTCTTTAAAACATCTACTGAAGTATCTACAGAGATTCAACTGTCCAAGTCCCATTGTACGGGAATTTCGCCAAGTGTCCCTCACACTTATTTCAGATCCGATTATACCGTGGGCGTGTCGTATTTTGGAATTGCGAATAGTTTGTGGTGGTTGTGTTTTTAATTGTTCGTACCGTTGACAGTTCTCGTCAATTAGTGTCCGTCTGTATGTGCGGTACGCTTTGTCTCGCTTTGACATAATTTCACGTATTGAGTCATTCATCCAGGGAGCGGGGGGAGGGTTCATGTCAGCTATATAGTTGTAGTGACAGTATATTAAATGACTCTACTTTCTCATCAACTGATCGAATATTCCATATTGTGAACCAAGGTAGTTCTAAAGCGTCTGATTTTAGTTTAGTATTATCTGTTTTGTATATTTCTGTACGTAATCAATTTAGATCGTATTATAGGATATTAGAGTGAGTATTCTACGAATACAATGTCATGAGCAGATATACCGGGCGCAGGAATTTGTTCACATGTCAGTAGTTTCTGTGGATTTGTAGTCGCTATTAAGTCCAGTAGTGTGTCAGTGTGATGTGTGGGAGAGAGGAACAATGGTCATATTAAAGCTGTGGAATATATTTTTAACTTGTATGGCTGGTGAGTCAGTCTGAAGAAGATTTGTATTAAAGCTCTGAAACAATAGCATGTTCATAATGAGGCAATTAATCGTTTTTAAGACTTACTTGAATTTCTACGAAAAAGAACTCGGGGAGAGCGGATATACAGAAGGGGACTGGGGGGGGGCAATTCCAGGATGGAGTTCATTAAAATATAGACACAAACCATCTCCATCTCGTTTATCTATTTGCTAATTCTGAGCACTGTGTATTCGTACAAGTGAACAAAGGAGGAAAGAACGGAAGGGTAAGTACGTTAGCTGTCTAGACAACTTCAAAATAGAAGACAAGACGAAATACATATATATATATATATATATATATATATATATATATATATGGCAAGAGCACTGAATTGTGGTGAAATTAATGTTTAACATCTGAGAAAATGGGAGAAACCCTGAAAGAAACCAACCCTGGATCCCATTCTTCCACAACCAAGTCCACGTGGAGTCAAAGAGTCGTGAACTAGGGTCCCACAAATGGATAACGAGTGTTAACCACTTCCGCCACGAAAGAGCTTAAACCAATAGTAGTATTGTTATTTTCAATGCCCCCTTATCCAGAAATACCTTGCGACAGATAGCAGATAAAAATCCAAAATACGTCTGCCTTCATATATAAATCAGCGATAACGGAACCGTTAAATCTCTGCTAATAAATAAGGTTAGTTTTTATAGAATAATATTACTTTAGGTCTGCTTTTAGATATCAAATTACTTTAGGTAGGTTAGAGTAAATAAATTAGGTTGATCAAGATGGCAGAAGAAGTTGGAACACAAGTTGAACGTGCTCTTAAATTCATAGGAGACATCACAGTAACAGGCGGATACATGAAAAAGGATATAAAAAACGACATATACAATGCGGTAAGTCAAATCGAAAACTGTTATACTACAATGAAATTCATTATAGAAGAGCTCACGAGTGAAAATATAAAGCTTCAAAACGAGGTTAGAATGATACAAACAGACGCGGAGATGCGAAACGTCAACTGCGCAGAGAGACGACTAGCGATATCTGTCGACCACATTCAGGAAACTACCGGCGCTAGCGGTACCAAGCTTCTACCGACATCTACCAACGACTCGCCGGCAGGAGATCACGACAGCTCAGCAGATACAAAGGACAACTATCAGACGACAACCATCCAACTAATGCATACACCATGTTCGGATAGTGAGTTAGAAGACAAGATAATGGACAAAATATCCCTGAAAATAGAACTCATGATGGAAGAATTCACAACTAAAATCACAAACATGATAAAAAAGAGAACAAAAACCGAAAAGCCAGAAACCACACCACTACGCAGCACAGAACATGTAGAACAGGCAATCAACACACAGGCAGTAGACCCCGAACTACGAGCAACTTCGAACCCCGACGCTGATACAGTATCAGAGGAAATGACCACGCAGGACAGAGAAAAAGACAACCAACAACCTTGGATAGAGGTAGTCAGACGTAATCGTAGAAAGGATGAAAATAACGAACCCCATCCAAAAAGACTAACTGCAACCCTGAAGGGCACCGCGCTAGCTAGCACATTAAAAGCAGCGGAGAAAAATATATGGATCTACATTGGCAGGCTCAGCAGTGAAACTTCAGTAGATGATATAACAAATTACATCAAAGAAAAAGGCATCGATAAAGTAACGATTGTGAGATGCTTAAACACAAAAGAAAACAATAGCGCGTTTAAAGTGGGAGTTCCCTTCAAATATCAAGACAAGGTATTCAATACAGACTTCTGGCCAGAAGGCGTCACTTTTCGCTCCTTTGGGATCCGATTATAACGACCTGAACTGTATCCTCTGGAACTTTGAAGGTCTGCGCTCTATAATGAAAAACCCAGAAAGGTCCTACTGGATCAAGGCCTACTAGTACTTACAGAAACCTTCCTCCTAGAGCCCGTTCAACTAGAGGGCTACTACGCAATCCACGCATTAGCACAACCCGGACTGGAGGGCAGACCCTCATGTGGTGTCTCATGTTTCTACAGACCAACCTTAGGAGAAATGATCCATAAGTATACGGAAGAAAACACAGTGATCGCCGAGTTCCAGAATGTCACAGTTATCGGAATGTACATCAGGCCTTCCACATCTACAGAAGCTGTAATAGACACTATCCTCCAGGCAATACATCGCGCGAAACCTGACTCCCCAATAATACTCGCTGGTGACTTCAACTGCCGAAGAGACAAGCCAGACAGCAAAGCCACAGCAGTATTCGAGACACTTGTGGAAGTAGGCTTCCATCTAGCCAACAACGACATAATAGCAACCTATATCTCATACAACGGATCCAGCATGACAGACCTCATCTTCTACAGAGGGCAAGAGATGACAATAAAACAGGTGGAACATATATGGGCACCTCTACGGAAACACGTACCAGTAAAGACAACTATTGCAACAGATAAGCAAAAAGCGGAAACCCCGGAAAAGTGTTGGACGCCGCGCCGAATCAATACAGAACTTCTTCAGAGAAAATATCAGAAAAAAGAGGACGCCAAACAACTAATCGAGCAAGAACGCATTAACGAAGCGCTAGATCTCATCAAAACTGCTCTTCTATCGTCCACAGAAAGAAAACCTTGGAAAAGGAAAATCAAATCCTGGTTCGATACAGAATGCTTCAAACAAAGGAAATCTGCACTGACGAAACTACACTCGTGGAGAGAGCTTAACACAGAGGATAGACTAAAAGAATACACACAAGAGAGGAAAAGATACAGAAACCTAATAAGAGAAAAGAGATTACAATTTGACAAAAAGAAGGAACTCGAAACCATAACGGAAGCGGAGATGTCCCCATACAAGATCCTAGAACCAAGAAGATGCAAGTCACACTCTCAAATCCCAATGAAAACATGGGAGGAACACATTTCTAAGATATTACAAAAGACCCAAATATCCATAGAACGAATAAATGAAACAGCGCAAGAAACATGGACATCAATATCAACGGAGGAAGTCTGGCACGCCTTCCAAGGATGCAAACGAAGAAAAGCTGCAGGACCCGACAACCCAACAAACGAAGTCCTAATGGACTCTCTACCAGTAACTCTCGAAACCTGGACGGCGATTATCAACAAATGCATTGACTTAAGCATCATACCAGGGAGTTGGAGAGAGTCCGACCTTCTAATACTGTATAAAGGGAAAGGGCCGAAAGACTCATCCGACGCTTACAGCGGAATTGCACTGGAATGTGCGCCTTTTAAAATTCTGACGAAGATTATACTACAACATATCCTTCCCCAAGCCAGCACATTCATTCCTGAGGAACAATACGGATTTGTGACGGGAAAATCCACGATACAAGCCATCGAGAGAGTGTTATCCATCATCTGGGAAGCAACAAGCACCACAGGTGGCCACGTATACGCGGCTTTCATAGACTTCTCCAAGGCGTTTGACAGCGTAAATAGAAACACATTACTGGATAAAATCTCCAGATTATTGAGAAAACAGAACCCTTTCTTGAAACTAATTGAAACTATACTGGCTTTCAACCTACTAACCATAAATGACAAAGTTAGCCAATCCGATCACATATTACAAACAAACGGAGTGCTTCAAGGGAATCCTCTTAGCCCATTCCTCTTCAACGTGCTAACCCACGACGTAGTCCAAGAAGTAGCATCACTGGAAGCCCTCATCCTCCTCTATGCAGATGATATAGTCATCCTATCCAGAAATAAAGTAGCTCTTCAGACAAGCCTGGATAAACTATACAACTGGGCGCACAGGAACGAACTAGAAGTTAACACAAGCAAAACCAAGATTATGAAATTTAGACGAGGAGGAAACGTAAACAGGGATGACATTCAAGTATGGAAATGCCCAACTGGAATTAGCCAACTGCTGCAGGTATCTCGGTCTAACGTTGCAAGTCACAGGAAACTCATTCACCAAGCACATCCAGGGAAGATGCAACTCAGCAATAAAGACCACATTTGACATTCGAAATGCCGAAAAGTTGTCAATCGAAACAGTTAAAAGACTATTTCATACTAAGATATCAACAATAGCGTGCTATGCAAACACCACATTCTGGACTCGGTTAACCATAGCAAATCTGAAAAGACTGGAAATGGTCAAAATTGCCTACCTCCGGAGAGTACTCAGGGTTTCAAGGTCAATGAGCTCCCGACTCATACACCATCTAACGAAGACTGACTTCTTCATCAGAGAAATGGCGTTACAATATAACCTGCCACACACCCCGGCCTACGAAGCACATATGAGAGAGAGAGAGAGAGAGAGAGAGAGAGAGAGAGAGAGAGAGAGAGAGAGAAGAAAAAGCAGAGGATATAGACCGCGGATCCTTCTTGACCGCAGCGATGAACACCGAAGAATGTAAGGAATCAAACTTCTCCCTAAGACACGTGTTCACGAGGACCGCCACACATGGATTCGACTACATATTCTGGAGATTTTATCCGGTAATGTGTTTCTATTTACGCCTTCCCAGATGATGGATAACAATATCTCGATGGCTTGTATCGTGGCTTTTCCCGTCACAAGCTATGTGACCAAAAATGTCAACAATACCACCTTATTGACTACATAGCAAGAAGAAAGCCTTTAAAGTTCTATGCAGATGATAATAACTTTCAGTTATTGTGCACAGTGTGTTTAATAAATCTTTATATATATATATATATATATATATATATATATACCTACAAAATACATTCAAATATGTATGTTCGGGAAAAACGTAATTCAGAAGACCAAAGGGATGTATCATGTTATCATATTATTTCTTTTAATGATGTGTTATAAAAACTAAGATAATTAGTGTTGAAATTCAGAACCTGGTGAGAAAGGGCAAACATTTTACACGGGTATTTTTATTGTTGAGGTAACTTCACGTACCGTGGATTAAGGCCTCTCCTGGCGCATCATACCCATCGTCATCACCCATCATATCATAGGGGCAGAGACACCCGGTTTCCAGGCTCCCCAACCTCAGAAGTGGGTTACAATACGCCAATGCTAGGAGAGAATACCTGAAATGTGGAATGACAAACAGGTGGCATTGAAAAAAAGTGTCGTAAATCCAAGTGAGCGGCCTAAGTCTTTATTTTTCATGCGAAGGAACCGTTATTCAGGACACTTTTTCCGACCAGTTTGAAACGGTGAACATAGGAACCCAATGAGAAGAGATGAAACGTTCGCTCTAATTGATTGGATAATCTAATACATGCCATATTCTACATTTTCTAAAATAATAAACTATTGTCATTATTTTAAAAGGCTACGTAATGCTTACGAATATTTAAACGACGATTCCACGTGAAGTTCGCTATTTAAATCGATGTGAGACCTTTTCTCTATGTACAATTAGGCTAATACATTTGTCAAAGAAAATTATACATATTTAAAACATTTGTATGAAATGTGTTTTGTTGCATAGCGATAACAATAATGACGTAAACTGTAATGTTTAGAAGTATCGCTACTGATTGTAAAATTGAAAAATGAAGGGGAAACAAAGGATTGTTTAAAAAAAGTATTAAAATGTTAATATATTACTGATTAAATTCAAAACTGTTTCACCCATGTTATTATTATTATTATTATAATAATAATAATAATAATAATAATAATAATAACAATAATAATAACTTTAATAATAACGTTAATAATAATAATAATAATAATAATAAAGTAGGAAATTAAACGATAAATGTGATTAACACATGTACTGTAATTTCGACTAATTTTGTGATATTAAGGTTTTAGACTATTATACCTTAATATTATGAACATACCTGGTTAGATAGAATCTTAGGAATATTAAAGTTAAGGATATGCTAGTGAAATATAGGTGATGAGATGTTGAATATATATCTTTATTTTATTACCAAAATTGCATCAATTATATATCTGTATAATTACTTAATTATCTATATTTATCAAACCCAGATATTATAGAGGTATAAGTCTTCTGAAGACCGGATAAAAATATATATGCAAAAATCATAGCAAGAAGTTAGGGCGTAATATCAGAAACTTTACTATTAGAAGAACAAAACGGTTTTCCAAAAGGAAGACCATGCGTGGATTGTGTATCCTCTACATCACAAATAATTGAAAAACACAATGAATTTAATATACCCACATACATGTATAATTTATTGATTTAAAAAAAGGCAGTCAACTCTGTAGACAGAAACAATTATGGATAATTATTTGTAGATAGGAAAGGAATACCATTACATATAATATCAACAATTAAAATAATGTACTCAAATGTATGTCGGCAATGGAATACCTAAAGGTAACAGAAACATCAGCCTAGAAGTCTATCTCTGATCCTATTTAATTTATACCTAGATGATAGTGTTATAATCTGGCTCGAGAAGCTACAATAAAACAAGTATTTAAAAAATGTTATATTCAACCCCTTACTGTTTACCAATGACCAACAAATTATTTCAAATTCAGAAGACAGTTTACAAATGACACTTTATACGATATATAATACATCAAGAGAATATAATTTGGAAATTTGTACGGAAAAAAAACAAATATATTAGGCTTTGTTGGAACAGATCACATGAGAACAAAAATAATTATAAACAATACAAATTATAACAAGTTCACGAATTCAATTATATAGGCTGCAATGTTTCATACCAAGTTTAAAATGACTTAGAACACAAATTAGGACAATGTATTCAATTAACTGGCACAATGATACGAACTACATTCAGGAAAGTGAGAAAAGAATGTATATTAAACTAT
Organism: Diploptera punctata; assembly: GCA_030220185.1. Classification (NCBI taxonomy): domain Eukaryota; kingdom Metazoa; phylum Arthropoda; class Insecta; order Blattodea; family Blaberidae; genus Diploptera; species Diploptera punctata. The sequence continues at coordinate 70,671 of JASPKZ010009153.1, forward strand.
ACAGATCATTAGAACTATCTACATTTTTATACGGTTGAGAAAACTTGATCTTAAGCACATCTCAGAGGAGGGGAATTGAAGCAGCAGACATGAAATGACTTAGACGTCTTTCGGATACTCTCTTATTGACAATAAAATAAACTGATATATTCGATAAGAACTAAATATTGGTAGTGTATTATATATTATTGACGAATACCGGTCAAACTGGCATTTACATTTACAACGTATGCAACCATCAAGAATTCCATTACAGTCATATAGATACATACCACAGGATAAACGAAGCATTGGAAGACCCAGGAAGCGATGGAGAGAACTGCTATAAATTCTGGAGACGGAACGGATCAAGTGGTTCAATCCCTGAAGCTCGTCATGATGATCTATTTTTCTCTGGAGGTTTGAAGGATTCAGGTAATTTCGTGAAGGTATTAAAGTAAATTCGTGACAAACTTGTAATCACTCTCTGTGTCACATCCAATGTATCTGAAATCCCATTTATAAACAGCCAACCTTTCACACTTTTCATGAAACCACAGATCAATTTTCAACATTGTATCCATTCACAGTTAGTGTCGAAGAATGTTTAGTCAACAAATGTTGTTCAAACACTGACAAGTATTGAATTTAACAACTGCTAACATAAATGAAAACACTTCCTCTACTACTTAAGGGGACTGGGTACACCCTATCTTACCAATGTTAAATTGGTAATTTTTTGATGCGCTGATATAAACTACTCAAGATAGGTTAGTAAACGTTTTACTACTTATAAAAAGCAGCCTTTATCTAGCTATTAAAACAATTAGAAGTAATTTGTGATTCACAGTTTCGTCACAAAAAAAATCAAACGTTGTGAAAATGTTGCTTAAATTTGAATATGAGAAAAAAGTCCATACCAAAAATGTGTGGGTCAAATTTATTTCAAATTGTTTTAATAGCTACTAAATAAAGGTTGTTTCTGAAAGTAAAAAATGTATTAACCGATCTTGAGTAGTTTAGGAGATGAGCGCACCACAGAATTACAAACTTAACATTGGTAAGAATTGAACAAGTATTCCAATTTAAATATTTAGGATGTGACATCAGCTATGGGTATGATAAAGATATGGAACACAAAACACACCAGTTTCAAGCTATTTCTGGTACAATAAATAGAACATTGAATAATAAAGCCCATAAACAAACAAATTAATATTTTATAAAACAAAGGCTGTCCCTGTCCTTTTGTATGGGAGTGAATCTTGGATTACCGCTACCAAACAGGAAAGTAAAATCCAAGCAGCCGAGATGAAATTTTTAGGAAGAGTAAAAGGCTTGCACTAGAATGGACCAGATAAGTAACGAGGATATCCGTGAAGAACTGCAGATCTATTCCATAAAATAAAGGATATTTAACAACAAGATACAATGGAAAGAACATGTAGAAAGAATGGATGAAAGTAGATTACCAAATAAAATCTTGCATTATTTTCCAAGAGGAAGAAGAGATGTCGGGACGTCCTCGGAAGAGATGGTCTTAGATCTATTAGTGAAGACGGAACAGGCAACTCTTGCCTAAACCAGGAAGTGAAGAAGAAGAAGAAGACATTGGTAAGATAAGGAGTACCCAGTCTCCTTCATGAAATACACTCAAGGAACATCGTTATGACAAATATGAAAATACAGAAAGAAAGTAGACTTCTGGCATCTACGAGACAGAGAAGTAGCGTTTTTCTTGTACAACGTTGTTACAAAGGAAATATAAACGAAATTATCCGAGTTTAGTGCTTCATTAAAAGTGCCCGGCCGGGCGTGGAACTCGTCAATCGTCCAACCACAGGCATCAACTAGTGCATCAAAATCAACTAGATCGAACTGGAAGAAAGTATAAAAGTAAAAATGATAAAAATTGGATGAAAAGTTCTATTCAACATATTAAATACATTACACGCCGAATGTCAGTTTACCTAAAAATATTAAGTTATGTTAACTTTTCAGGGATTAAATCTTGCTCATGATTATTTAAACAGGGTCCCACGAGAACAGTAGATGCAATTTGTTATTTAAAAATCGATTAGAGAACTTTTCGTTTGATGCAATTAGTCCTAATATACTTATTTGAACATGTGTATTTCATAAACGTGTGTCTTGTAGCGTAGCGATAACAAGAATGTTGACGTATTACTATAACGTTACGGAGTAACGCCACTGAATGCGTAAGTTAAAAATATTATTTTATAACGATTAATTCATAAAACACTGACTTTTTTATGTTTTAATTTCTAAAATACTTCATATATTAGTTTATATGGCTGCGTTTGTCTAACGGAAAAATGAACTACACCTCATCTATCAGGTAAATAATAAAATACAATTTTGAAAAACTATAATTTAAATTCATATTAATATAACAACTGATAAAATCAGGGGGAGAACAATTGATGGACAAGGTATGTCATTTACGTTATATGGTTTGAGAGAACGAAGCCCTTCCAAATGAATGGAAAGAATCCATTATCGTTCCAATTTACAAGAAAGGAGATAAAACTGATTGCAACAACTAGAGTGGCATCTTATTACTCTTAACTGACTACAAAATCCAAGCAAATATATTAGTGAGAAGGCTTACTCCTTATATTGATGACATTCTAGGAGATCATCAATGTGTATTTGCAAGAAACAGGTCTACAACAGATCAGATTTTTAGTATAAGAGAATTTAAAAAAAATAAATGGGAATATAATGGCACTGTAAACCAAGTGTGCTCGTGTGTAGACTTCAAAAAGACATACGATTCACTTAAGAGGGAGAAGTTTTATATAGTATCCTTCGGGAGTTCGGAATTGCTAAAACGTTAGACTTGTACGAATGTGTCTAAATGTCACACAGAGTTAGGTGCATGTAGGCAAAGTTTTCGGATATTTTTGAAATTCATAATGAGTTAACGAAGGAGATATACTATCTCCTTTATATTATTCAATTTTGTATTAGGGCATGCCATCAAATCGTTGGAGAATGAAGAAGGCCTGAAACTCAATGGCATTAATATGCTGTTAGTTTATCATGATGATGGCTGTGATTAAGCGATAGCGAGGAGATAAACACGCACACTCTATTAAGTAACACAAAGTAATTGGGACTGGAAATATTACGTACATCAATAAAACTATGTTCACACATAGAAATGCGTTATATAATGTAAAAGGCATTTAATCACACACAATGGAAATTGTGAAGTGGTGGCTGATTCCATGTATGTGGGATGAATAATTACAAATAATACAGAGATACACAAAAAATTAAACAGAGGCTCAATTCTAGAAATGTATGTTATTATGGATTAAGCGTCCCAAATCAATTTCAAAAAACGTAAAACTGTAAACATATAAAACTGTTAATCTCCCAGTTATATTATACGGATGCGAAACATGGACTCTTACTTTAAGGGAGGAAAGATGATTCCGAGTATTTGTGAATAAAGTAGTAAGGAACAATTTTTGGGCCCAAAACAGACGAACAGACAGATGAATGGAGAAAAATATTACCCATCCAAGTGTTTTGTGCAGGCGGAAAATATGTTAACTAACAAACTGTATTCCTCTTTCTCTTTCTTACTATGTTGCCACTTCCTGTCCTTTGCATTATGTTGTTTGATTGGCAGGTAGAGAGCTGACAAATACTATATATTTTAATGATCCGTCGTTCTGCGCGGTCAGTGACAGAATGGCTAACTTGACAACCCTGTTACTTTTGGGGTTACGTCTAGGAATGAGCTGTCCCTTCCTTGCCCTTCTCATTACATGTTCCCACTTGTGATTTATTGTGAGATTGGTAACAGAGAGACGACAAATACTGTGATTTTAAATTATGCGACCGCTTGATTGACTAATTTGACAACTATGTTAAGATCTTTCACACATGTTAGAGATTCTCCCCCCACATTTGAAGTTGAAAAATTTCAATACGTGATCGGATGTACAGTTTTCTCCTACATCCCTTCCACAGATTCAGTAGATCGGCGACACTAGCGCTAAAACTCTTCCCCTCCGCCCGTGAACAGTTAACTTGGATGTGTAATAGTGAGCTTTATGACATGTCTAGGAAGCTAAATGTAATAAGTTATGTCTCGTACACTTAGGTGGCAGGACAGGTAGCAGGTACGGGGGATGAAAGAAGTGCGTGGAAGCTTCTTGTAGGAAAGCCAGAGGGAAAACACCCAGTTGGTAAACCAAAAAATGAGGTGGGAGAATAACATTATCCATTATTTGAGGGAAGTAGATTATCCAGGTAATGGTTGGAAAACTTCAGTTCCGGATAAGAATGAATGGAGAGCTTATGTCTGCGCGGCAAGGAACCTACGGGTTCGATAGAGCCAGTGAGTTAATTAGTTAGTTAGTAACATAAAATACTATGATAGTTAATTCATGAACTTACGACAAATTTAACTCTAAAATTACTAAATATTCCGTTTACGTAAACATAGAGAGCTAATCGTTAATCTATTTTGAATTAAGTCACTGCGTTGCTTAAATTTTAGCGCTGCATCGATGTTACATCTAGCAAGATAATGGAAATGGATAATGAAATAGTAGTTTATAACTTTATATTTCTCTGATTTGTTTGTGAATAGACCGTTCTTTATTTTTGATATGTTCAACCTTCATCTTAAAATAAAAATTATCTCGGAAATCGAATGTTCACTACTCGCGCCGTAACCATACATTTTACTTACTTACTTACTCACTGGCACTATCGAACCCGTAGGTTCATGGCCGCGCGGACATAAGCTCTCCATACATCCTTATCCTGAGCTAATGCTTTCCAATCATTCCCTGTATAATCTACTTCCCTGAAATCATAGTTAATGTTGTTCTCCCACCTCATTCTTGGTCTACCACCTGGGCGTTTTCCCTCTGGCTTTAATACAAGAAGCTTCCATGCACGTCTTTCATTCCCCATACGTGCAACATGTCCTGCCCATCGCAGTCTACGAGACTTAACTGCTCTTATTATATCTGGCTTCCTATACAGACCATGTAGTTCATTGTTATGTAGTCTCCTCCATTCACCTGTCTGTTCATCTCTCTTTGGTCCAAAAATTTTCCTAAGTACTTTATTCTCAAATACTCGTAATCTCTTTTCCTAACCATACGTTTTAGGGACCGTAATGAAATCTCTAAAAAATAATGAGTATGGAAGAGCATTAACGTATTATTTTAATTACCGGGGAAATCCAACTTACCTCTAGACTACTTAATTTTACCTCTAGGCTACTTATTTTAAAGGAAACCGAGTGATGTTCTAAACAGATAGAATATTTGAGAGAGAATATAAATCTTTTAAAAATGTATGCAATAAATAAGAACGCCGGAGAATTATATTAGGGAAACGAAATAAAAAGATAAGTACCTGGGCTAGAACTGATACAATTGGGAATAAAAGTGAGGATAACATTTCAGATTCCAGGAGTATATTATATGTATAGAATAAATTATTTAATCAACTGCTAAGAGTATATGCAGAACAGGATATTTAAATAGTGGTTTAGAAACAGCATAACTATCAGTCTCAGAGCCAAGCTCACTGGGGATTCAAATAGCGATAGCAAACATAAGACGTATGAAGCATCAGGTTGAGATGGGATCACAGCAGAACTAATAACATTAGGTGTGAATATTTGATAGACAAGATATAACGGTTCTATATATGATTTTAAATAAAAGACTGTTCAAATAAAATGAAAAAAAAAATATCGTGCCAATCTACAAGAACAGAAGACTGATTGCAACAATAAAGGGGCATCTCATTACTTTCAACTTCTTACAAAACCATAACAAATATATAGCTATCCAGACTGAGTCCCTGTCTTGACAACTTAATAAGCGGTCTTCAATGTGGAGATGCAATATATGAGTCACAACAGGTCATATATTTAGTAAGATATATTTTTTTAATAAATGTGAGCGTAAGGATACTTGTTCATTACGTGTATCCAGCCGTAGCTGACAACAGGAATCCATTGCATTCTTATGCACTGGGACTGCACCCGAATATGCAGCTCATATGGGCATTGAAGGTGAGTATCTACGAGGTCAAAAGAAAGATATATAGGCGTAGGAAAAACAGAAATGAACCCTTCCGCCTCGAATAATCTTAATACCATCATGGTCGAAGAAAACAAGAGGTCAGCAAGGGAGACTGGATAGGAAAGTAAAAAAGAGGGATCTGTAACTAGAAAAGGAAGAAATACCACATCGGTTAAAAATAGTACAGTACATGAGGACTTTATTAGACTAAAAGTAAGATATATACAATGTTATTTACAAATATGCGTCTAAAAGTAAGGAGTAAAACACAAGTAAATGGAAGCAAAGTTTTGTTAAGTTTGGGCACCCTGTGATCGCCATCCACATATCGCCTAGATGGGGACCCCTGAGGGTGAATATAAGGATACTGTACATAAACTATAGACTATAAGGTGACTTCAAATAAGGTATAGCACCGGTACTATTATGTTAAAGTTGTTTAGTTTCCAGTTGCACTGCGGAAATTCTAACATGTTATACCTCAAACGAATGTGTCTCAATGGAGCGCAGGGAGTATTGTGCAGGTAGGCAAACAGTATTCAGATACATTTGAAATTTACAATGAGCTAAAGCAAGGCTCTCTTCTACTATTAAATTTTGTACTAGAGAATGTCATCAAAACTTTAGCGAATGAAGCAGGAGTACAGTTGGTTGGTATTAATAAGCTGTTGGTATTCGCTGATGATGTAGAATTGTTGGACGATAGGGAGAAGATACTAAGGTAGAACACGACATAGGTGATATGGAATATTCAATTTGGTAGACTGTTAGAAGCAGAACATGTGGAATAAATTGGCAATGAAATAAACACCTTTTAGTAAAACCAAAGGGAAATCGTGCGACTTAGTGGACCAAGACTGAGGTGGGAGAATAAGATTAACTGTGATTTGAGTGAACTGGCGGTTCCGTAGCGCACGTGGGTGTACGATCAACTCTCATCAATGGTGGCTCGAGATCGAATCTCGGATATTCCATGTGCGTCTCGAAGTTGACGGAGATTAGCCAGGTTTTTCTAATGATTTTCCCGTTTCTTCCTGTCACAAATTTCATTCCATCATCTCTCAATAACATCTCATCCACTTGGTTTCATTTCGTTCATCCGCCCTTGTGATAGGCTGTCTAGCTTGGTAGGCCGACACCTTGCCGTCCATAGACATGTGTTTAATCTGATCTTATCCTTCGATCCGGCTCCGTGTTGACCACGAGTTGATATTAAATTATTATTATTATTATTATTATTATTATTATTATTATTATTATTATTATTATTATTATTATTATATTTACAAAAACTCCTGGAGCGACAGGCCTAGAAGCCCCTTAGCGTACCAGCCGGCTGCTGGCCTCACATCCACATGTGTCAATCACAGAGGTGGATGACGTCAGCCAGTGTAGGGTGACATGTGGTCAGCATGTCGTGTCCCCCAGCCGTTATAGCTGGTTTTCTCAACCTGGAGCCGCTACTTATTGTAACTACCCAAATGCCTCACGATGCTGGGTGGGCACCGGTCCCATACTGGCCGAAATACCATGAGAAAATGTCTCCCCCCTTGGAGATTCGAACCAGCGCAAGTCCCGTAATTCTGCGCAAAGGCTTCCTGCCTTAACCACTCGGCTACGGCGCGGAACGTTATTACATTAGTATTATTATTTATTTATTTTTGTTAAAGTAATTTAAATAGGTGATGATTATTCGATCAGAATTGGGGTAAATGGAGAGCCATAAACCCACAGCGTCAGTGAGTTATGAAATTATTCCACAACAATCCTATGAAGAACATTAGGAGAGTTAGGTGAAACATAAAATTGTAGACAATTGTTAGGGCCGGGTTATGAGACATAAGATTATACATATGACGTTCACATTTTGTTCAGAGATGATTCGACTGATGACAATTCTAAATGATTCGAAATGATGACAAAATTAAGTTTGGTCAAGTTTTAAAAGTTCTGACCCATTCTGGAATCGCAAATGTGATCTTTAGATTTTTAGTATTGGCTTAATGCATTTGCCATCCCCATCCATGATTTTCAACATGTTATAATTCATTTTTCATACTGTTCTTACTACTTGTATTTAAACACACGTGTTTATTATTTTTTACTCTATAATATTTGTTAGTTCGTGCGCCACATTAGTGCATCTACGTAAACAACTAGGGCTGACGAAAGGAACTGTAATCCACACATTGAATAGGTACATAATGACTGGCCTCGTTAGATCCACAGTTGTCAATGTTCCAAGGCCATTACTAAGGCAGCAAGGATAACACAGCATAATAAGCACGTGGGTCCCAGACATAAGCTAGCTAGAGTAACTGCATAGTAATAGACCTAAGAAATATTTGAGTCGTACAGGGATAACACGACTTCCATGTGGATTGGGGTGCACAAGGACTGAACAAGGAGCAGCATAGAGAGTATTATTTGCTGTGAAAAAATAACCAAAATCCAGAGAACGAATCGCATCAGAAGATATTGTCAAATAGCATCAGTCGAGCGGCACAAGTAGTGGAAAATTCGGGATGGATATCAGAACAATCTCCTTAAAATATGCTCTAATACTTAGCCTATAGTCGGGAAAAACATAGTTGAGAAAACGAATGAGCTGTATTAGTGCTATGGTATCATATTTATTTAACGACGCTCTTTAACAGCTATGTTCATTGGCGTCGTCTAGCCGAGAAATGGATAACAAACTCTCTCTGAGACGTGTTGGGACCAGGTATTTAATCCCTTCCGAAGGTAGGTAACAACCAGAGCAGGATAAACGATATAACTAAATATTAAGTAAGGAAAAAGAACATTTGCACTAATAATTTATTCCGAAAGTCAGATTATCTGAAATAGTAAATTAATGTCAAGTTTTGAAGATAAAACTATGCATACGAATATTTAAACACAAAAAATAGGGGTGAATTATTATTTAAATCTATTAGACCTTTCTTCATTCTGTGCGTTCAATTAATAGTTTCATTAAAAGTATACATTTCATAACGCTTTGTATAAATGCTGCTTGTTCCACAGCAATAACGTGCATGATAGCGTAATAATTTTAACGTTACGTAGCAACGTCACGCATTGTGAAGTTGAAAAATATTATCACAAATTAATATCATAAATATTAATATTTAACAAATTTTAGTGTTCAATCTACCGGGTTATGCAGCTGTGTTTGTTTTTGGATAAACGGTCAGGTAAATACTGGATACATGTTCTGTAAAATACTTATCATCTTGTTAATGTGATATCATCTGATAGACTGTAAATATATTTGAAGCAAAGTAAATGAACATTATAACAAATTTAATTTTAACTCACTGGCACTATCGAACCCGTAGTTTCAAGCCCGCGCGGACATAAGATCTCCATACATTCCTATCCTGAATTAATGTTTTCCAACCATTTTCTGTGCAATATGCTTCCCTCAAATCATACTTAATATTATCCTCCCACCTCATTCTTGGTCTACCAACTGGTCGTTTTCCCTCTGGTTTTCCTACAAGAATCTTCCATGCACATCTTTCATTCCTTATTCGTTCTACATGTTCTACCCATCGCAGTCTACGAGACTTAAATGTTCTTATTATATCTGGCTTCCAATAAAGACCATGTAATTCACTGTTACGCAGTCTTCTCCATTCACCAGTCTGTTCATCTCTTCTTGGTCCAAAAATTTTCCTAAGACATTTATTCTCAAATACCTGTAATCTCCTTTCCTCCCTTAAAAAGAGTCCATGTTTCGCATCAATATAATATAACTTGTATAATAATAGTTCTATATATTTTCAGTTTAACGTTTTCTGAAAGGAGTTGGGACTTCAAGAGTCGCTGTAATGCATAATAGCATGCATTTCCAGAATTCCTTGTTTAATTTTTTTTTTTTGCATCTCATTGCTGTTTGTGATTATTGTTCCTAGGTAAATTTATTCAGCCACTTCCTCAAAATTTCCCTCATTTTTCATTAGCTGCCCATTTCCATTATATACTGTACTTCTACGTGGGCCTATATATTTAGTTTTATTGATATTTACTATATATATATATATATTATTGTTGTTGTTATTATTATTATTATTATTATTATTATTATTATTATTATTATTATTATTATTAAATTTTTGACTTTGAGCAATGCAAGCTTAAATGACGTGAAAAGAAAAATAAATGGTCGGATGGGACTTGAACCCAGACCTCTGGATTTATATCCCACTACATCTAGTAATAATGAGATAATATCATTATATGAGAAAAGAATTTACTAGACTTGCTCGGTGGCGTAATAGGTAGCGCACTGGGATATTATATATATATATATATATATATATATATTATAATTAAATTTAAAATTTAAATTTTAATTAAATTTTTCACATGAGCAATGCAAGCTTAAAATTACATGATAAGAAAATAAATACGCGTACGGGACTTGAACCCGGACCACAGGATTTATATGCCACTATATCAAGTAATAATTAGAATATATTATTATGAGAGAAATGAAATGTATGTTTGTACTAGACTTGCTTGGTGTCGTAATAGCTAGCGCACTGGTGTATATATATATATATATATATATATATGGAATGATAAGAAAAATAAATGCCTGGACGGGATTCGAACCCGGATCTCTGAGTCTGTACCTCAGCGTGCTATCCATTACACTACCAGGCGAATCCAATTCAAACACTTATTTTTCTTATATATGTATTATACTCTCCATTATTACTAGATGTCGCGAGAACTCGGTCTTCACCGCCATCTAGCAGCCGACTATAACAAGTAAGCAAATTAAAGAGAATATTTTTACCTTATAGGCCTTGTCACGTAGCGGGCCCGGGTTCGATCCCCGGTTGGGGCAGTTTTTCTGGGTGAGGTTTTTATCGGGGTTTTTCCTCACCTGTAAGACAAATGTCATGAAAACTTTAAGGCCCAAACGGTACCCGAAATCATATGGCCATCATCATCATCCTCCTTATCGTTACCATTATCATCATCATCCTTCACAGGTGTGGAAAGCAACGGGAAGCTACCACACCTACAATTTCCTAGTAAAGCTGCAAGCGTAGCATAAAAATGCTATGATTGCAGTGAAGGACCCGCCGTCGGGCAGAATAACTATGGATGGATATATATATATATATATATGTATATACATATATTTTCGACATTCAGCAATGCATGCTTAAAATGACATGATAAGAAAAATAAATGCTCGGACGGGACTTGAACCCAGACTTCTGGATTTATATCCCACTACATCTATTAATAATGGGAATATATTATTATAAGAGAAATGGATTTTTGTACTAGAATACTCGGTGGCGTAATCGATAGAGCACTGGGATAATCCACATGTTCGTGTACAAGACCCGTCCGAGCATTTATTTATTTTTCTTATCATGTTACATACATATATATAATTACAAGGAGGAATTGCATTCATTTATACACGCTTTATATTAGCTTGACCTGTATCTATCTATCTATCTATCTATATATATATATATATCTATCTATCTATCTATCTATCTATCTACGATTATCTATATAACGGAATCTTTCAACGCGATTTTCACCCACTTAGTATCATTGGATCGACTTGAAACTTTGTATACTTGTAAGAGACCCGTGACAATACAACTATTTCATTTTTTTTCTAAAATCCTGGCCAGAATCATCAGAAAATCAAGAAAAGTGTTTTTGTATCTATGTAACGGAATTTTTAACACGATTTTTACCCCCTTAGAAACATTGGATCGACTTGAATCTTTGTATACGTGTAAAGGACCCGTGACAATACAATAATTTCATATTTATTTTCTATAATACTGGCCAGAATCATCAGAAAATCAAGAAAAGTGTTTTTTGTAACTATGTAACCGAATTTTTAACACGATTTTCACCCTCTTAGAAACATTGGATCGACTTGAAACGTTGTACTAGTAAAGGACCCGTGACAATACATTAATTTCATATCTGTTTCTAATACAGTGGAGGAAATTGGTATAAAGCCACTAACGTTTAGTAGTAAAACACCCTGAAATATTTATGTAAATACCGTATGTGTGTCATAGATTACATATAATTATCTTGGACATAATTTCATACAGGTCTCCTCATTTTGTATTTGTTATATATGTAAATAATACATAAAATCTAAGAAAACGCTGTTCAAGGGGTGGAAATCGGTATAAAGGCAGGTCAACGTCTGGCACTTACAGAGGCATAAATGTAAACAAAACACTGCAATTACATGAAGACGATGTTTTCTGTGAGCATCGTTCATCAGTTACAAGTCAGTAGTACGTACAATGCCACGTGAAAAGCCTCTATCAAATGAAGAGAAATCAAGAGTCAGTGCCTTCAAGGAGATGGCCTTTTCAATAGACAAATACCTACGAAATTGGGGCTTCAAAATGTGTCATTGATAATTTTGTCAAACTGGGCTCACAATATGAAAAAAAGAACGGGAAATATGGACGGGCAAGAAAATTGTCTGAGCGCACTAAACATGTCATTTTACGTAAAGCAAAAGGTAAGAGTATGTTTTCTTCTCAAATCCAGGCTGATTTGAAGTTGTCATTAACAGCCAGACGACTAAGACAAATTCTGTCAGAAGACAAGAACCTAAAATTAAAAAAAAAGATCATAGTAAACTACCTCTGAACAATGCACATAAGAAAGCTAGAATGACTTTTGCTGAAGAAGACATGTCCTGGACGTCAGAATGGAATAAAGTAATGTTCAGTGATGAGAAGAAGTTTAATCTGGACGGGCCTGATGGCCTTCAGTATTACTGGAACGACCTCCGTACTCAAGAGCAAGTTAGAATGAGTAGAAATTTCGGTGGTGCAGGCGTTATGATTTGATCAGCATTCTGCTTTAAAGGAAGATCAAAAATAGCATCGATACGCACCAACATGAATTCTGAGTCCTACACTGAGGAGCGTCTGGAGTCCTAATTGATATGAATGTATGAGGAATTTGGCGAAGATATAATTTTTCAGCCATATAATGCTTCCATTCACGTGTCTGCTAAATCAAAGGAGTGGTTCAGGAAGAAAAAATGCCACTTTTGACGTGGCCAGTCAGAAGTCCTGATTTAAACCCAATTGAGAACTTATGGGGGATCCTGGCAAGGCGTGTGTATCGCAATGGACGGCATTTTGGGACAGTAATTTAGCAGAAAATATTATTCAGTAAAGAGTGGGCTTCAATCTCAGTGGAAGAAATGAACACCCTCATCACGTCAATGCCAAACAGAATCTTCCAAGTAATTAACAACAATGGAGGTTCAACTAAATTTTAGAACTTTGTTGTAAACTTTGCGCTCAGTCTTTTTGGTTTAATCTGTGAAATACACAAAGTGCCTTTATACTAATTTCCACCCATATGTAAGAGTGGTTCCAGTTTTCATGTACTTTTTTGGACGGAAATGGATAATTAATTTTGACATTATTTGTGTGTGTTTTATACTCAATCAGCTCCTAAGTTAATATAGAAAAATGCCAAAGAAAGAGTAAATAAACTTGTGTTAAACCTTTTAACAAGTGGCTTTATACCAATTTCCTCCACTGTATGCTGGTCAGTATCGTTAGATAATCAAAATAAGTGTCTTTGTATCTATGTAACGGAATCTTTGAACACGATTTTCACCAACTTAGAAACGTTGGATCGACTTGAAACTATGTATACTTGTGAAGGACCCGTGACAATATAATAATTTCATATTTTGTTTCTAAAATCCTGGCCAGAATCATCAGAAAATAAAAAAAATAAAAACTGGTTTAATAGGTTGCGGACTTGTCGACTTTTTAGTCAATCGTTGTAAGAGCTCAGTTGGTAGAACTGTGAACTCTGGTAGTATATAATTTCACTAATCCATAAGTCGAAGGTTCAAATCAGGCTGAGAGGGTTTTTTTTAGCTCATACTACAATTGTATCGAATTTAAAGATATTTACATTTTTATCTTATTCTGTAAAATACTAAAACTAAAAAAATAAATAAAAAATAATAGTTTTAAAAAATTAGACAACACGCTTTATTAGAAAACCGAACTATAAAATGAGAAATAATTTTAATTTCCAACACGCTTGGGATAAATAATTTTACCATCAAAAGCGTCGGGTGCTTTTTATGGTTTTTACGTTTTCTTCTTAGAAACTTTAATTTTACCAATATCTGTTTATTATCAAATATATTAATTGATAGAAAGCACCCCACGCTTTTGATGGTAAAATTATTTATCCCAAGCGTGTTGGAAATTAAAATTATTTTTCATTTTATAGTTCGGTTTTCTAATAAAGCGAATTGTTTTAGTTTTTTAAAACTATTAATTAGTGTATCAGAATTGCGCTTATAATTTATAATAACAAAATCGTATCTAAAAAATATATTTAAAGACAGAACCATTTGAAATCTTATATTTATACTCCTTCTATTTTACCTTTCATATGTGAACAGTACAAAACGTAATATATTTTCAAACATTTTAATCCATGATAAATATAATATTTTTTAAATGTATTTAGTATTTACCTGATAAAGGAAGAGCTGCGCTTTATTCATTCCAAAAAATTACTGTTACAAAATAGAATTAAACCTGTCTAATATTTGTATTTTATTAAAAAAAAACCAGGTACTCCGTGTCTGGGGGTTAGGCGTCAGGCTGGCAACCTGGCCCTGGAAAAAAGTATATCGCTACGTACTTCAGTAAAATATGTCAGCCGCATGGATTTAAATATAACAGACTTAAGCTACGAAAACGGACCTTTGCTATTGGCACATGGAATGTTCAAGGCTTGAACACTAAAGAACAAGAAGTAATAGATGAGATTACAGCAATGAATGCAGATGTTATTGTGCTCTCAGAAACAAAAAAGAAAGGGAAAGGACAGGAAAAATTTGGAAATTATACACATATCTGGAGTGGAGTACCAAAAACTAGTAGAGCAAAAAGAGGTATATCCATTTTGATAAAAAGTAAGTTGGTAAAAAATATAGTGTCTTGGGAAGAAATTGATGAAATAATTATTAAATTAAATCTCAAGCTTTTTTGGGATAGAGCTTATAATAATAGGAGTATATGCCATAAATGAGGATGCAACAACCATAGAAAAAAAATGAATTTTTTGACAAACTGTCAGAAATTTTGAACAAAATAAAAAAACATCAAGAAGTTATAATAACAGGAGATTTTAATAGTCGAGTAGGAAGTAGAATGAAAGACGAAGTGATTGGACCATTTGGGGAATAGGTGGAAAATGACAATGGAGATAGATTGATAAATTTATGTAAACAACATGGCTATATGATAATGAATAGTTTCTTCCAACATCGGGAAATACATAAATACCTGGTTGAGTGGTAGACAAGGCCTTAAGGCCTTAACTCTGCCAGGTAAAATAAAGCTATTATTATTATTATTATTATTATTATTATTATTATTATTATTATTATTATTATTATTATTAAATACACATGGGAGCAGCCAACAAGAAGTCTCAAATCAATAATTGATTATATAATTGTGAAACAAAAACGTGATATGATAGTGAAAGATTTTAGAGTGTATAGAAAACCAGATTGCGGAAGTGTTCATTATATGCTTTTGGGAAAATTCATATTAACAAGTAAGAAAAAACAAAATATTGAAGTTACGGCAGATAGAATAAATACAACCCCTTTGAATGAACAAAGATATAAAGTAAGTTTACTCTATGATGAGAGTATAAAATATCTTTATCAATCAAGATTAAAGCAAAAACTTAATTTAAATGTAAATAAATCTGCAGTGGAAATGTATGATCAATTAAAGGAAAGTATACATTCAGCAGCTTTAGAAGCACTTGGGACAGAAAATCGAGAACCAAAAAGAAACAATGAATGGTTTAATCACAATATTAAAAAATTAGTAGAAGAAAAAAAGAAAGCACGGATGAAATGGTTATCAGATCACTCAACAACATCTCGAAATGAATATATCACTTTAAAACATAAAACAAAGGTGGAAGTGAGAAGAACAAAAAATGAGTACTGGGATAATATATGCTCGAATATAGATCATTCGATTGGATATGCTAGATACAAAGAAGCTTGGAAAACATTACAAAATATCAGGAAATCAGAAAGAAAGAAGATAAATATTCAGTTGATAAGACCATCAGAATGGATGCAACATTATAAAGGTTTATTTCAAGAAAATAGAAATGAGTTCCAACTTCAAGATATGGATGTAGAATATAAATTTGACACTCCAGAGATAACAGAGGGTGAAGTAAAAAGAGCTTTGAAAGAGGCAAAAAATGGGAGAGCACCAGGACCAGGAAATATTCAGACGGAACTCCTAAAACATGGAGGAGATATTTTAGTAATATTTTTAACAAAACTTTTTAATAAAATTGAAATTGGAGACGATATTCCAGAAGACTGGAATTTATCGTACATTACACCTATTTTTAAAAAAGGTGATAAAAAAACTGTATTCCAATTATAGAGGTATAAGCGTTTTACCTTCAACAGCTAGGATGTTTAGTAAAATTATAAATTTTAAACTTAAGGAGATAAAAGATAACTTAAGAGAAGAACAATGTGGATTCCGGAGTGGAAGATCATGTATTGATAATATTTTCTGTATTAGACAATTACAAGAGAAAATCCTAGCAAAAAATAAAGAACTACATATGACCTTTATTGATTTAGAGATGGCATATGATAGTGTACCTCGACAATTGTTATGGACGGCAATGAGAAATCTGAATATCTGTGATAAATGGATTAATATTGTTAGGAGGATCTATAGTAATACAAAAGTTAAAGTAAAAATACAGAATACTTTAACAGAGGAATTCACAGTGAATAAAGGCCTTAAGCAGGATGCAGTTTATCACCAATTCTTTTTAACATTTATTTAGACCAGGCCCTTAACTTGTGGTATAAAAATGTTCTGAAATGGGTATTCCTATAGGAGGAAAAGTACTGCATTCATTGTTGTTTGCAGATGATCAAATAATTTTTGCAGGGGATGAAGATGATATGAAATATATGATAAATAAACTATTGGAAGAATATAAAAAATGGGGACTGAATGTAAATTTACAGAAAACAGAATATATGTGTTTGGGAAAGAATGTGGATGACCTCATATATGAAACAGGGAAAATAAAGAAGTGTGAATTTTTTTAAGTATCTTGGGTCAATAATTACAAGTTTTGGTACCTTGTGAGAGAGATGTACAGACTAAAATTGCAATGGCAAAAAATGCAACTAAGACATTACATGGAATAATTTGGAATAAAAATATTACAAAGGAAACTAAAATAAAAATTTATAAGAGCATAATACAGAATATTTTGTCATATGGAAGTGAAACTTGGTCTTTGACGGAATTACAAAAGAACAAAATTAGAACAAGTTTTTATTATTGATTTCGTACATCTCAATGATGGATAAATCATATTTGAAGAGAAAAATTATACGCTCAGACCGGGACTTGAACCCGGGACCCTTGGTTCTCTAGACCAAGTGCTCTACCAACTGAGCTACCTGAGCAAGTACCGATCTAAACGCAAATCTTTCTCTATATACATTGTAATTCCCATCTACCAAATGCTGTGAAGCCATGCTTCTATCTTGTAAATGGCGGCTCCTTTATTAAGAAGACATAATTGGGAATTATACATTACAGCCAGTACGGCTTTTTCCAAGTTTTTATTATTGATTTCGTACATCTCAATGATGGATAAATCATATTTGAAGAGAAAAATTAGAACAGTTGAATTTTATTATTTTGGAAGATGCCTCCAAAAACAAGACAGGATAAAATAAGAAATGAATTCCTTTGGAGAGAAATGAATGTCACCACATCTGTTGTTAAGAGGATTGAAAATCAAACGCTTAAATGATATGGCCATGTACAAAGAATGGAAAATGAAAGATGGCCTAAAAATATATACCAATGATCACCCCCTGGAAGAAATAAACGTGGCAGACCAAGATGGAAATGGAAAACCTACGTCGGAACTATAATGGATGATCGGAATTTGGAAGAGGGAGATTGGAATGATAGAGATAAATGGAAACTGAAGACGGCAAACCTATAAGTGGGGGAAAGCCGAAGAAGAAGAAGATTAAATTCAAATCAAAACTGACCTTTTCAATTTTCACATATAGAGGCGTTACTCCGCAACGTAAGTTGTTATTACGTCAACATATTTGTTATTTTCTTTCCTAAAAAACCCATTACAGAGAATGGTGTTACGAAGTTAATATTTTTTTTATAAATCTTGCGAGGCGGAAATATTATATATATGTTATAATTAACTTTCTGGCATTGAACAATGCAAGCATAAATTGACATGATAAGAAAAATTAATGCTCGGACAGGAGTTGAACCCGAACCACTGTATTTATATCCCACTACATCTAGCAATAATGAGAATATATTATTATAAGAGAAATTAATGTTAGAACTGGACTTACCCAATGGCGTGATCGGTAGCGCACTGGGATATATAATTACATTTTTGACATTGAGCAATACAAGCTGAAAATGACATAAGAAAAAATAAATATTCGGACGGGACTCGAACCCGGACCTCTGCATTTATATCCCAACACATCTAGTAATAATGAGAATATAGTATTATAAGAGAAATAAATGTATGTACTAGACTTGCTGGGTGGCGTAATCAGTAGCGCACTGGGATATATAGGCCTATATATAATAATTAAATTTTTGACATTGAGCAATGCAAGCTTAAATTGACACGATAAGGAAAATAAATGCTCGGACGGGACTTGAACCCGGACCTCTGCATTTATATCCCACTACATCTACTAATAATGAGTATATTATTATAAGAGAAATTAGTGTTTGTACTAGACTTGTTTGGTGGTGTAATCGGTAGCGCACTGGGATATATATTTTTATTTATTTATATACAGAATTTTAATGTATACACATCTTTCTGTTCCTAAAGTTTTATTTTTCTTCTCCACTCGTCTCTCTCCATCCAATCCATGTCCTCCAGTCCCATTGTTCTCATTCCAGTTCTGATTTCCTGCATCCACGAGGTCTAATATCCTCTAATATACCCCTTTTCATCTTCTAATATCAAATCTTCGGTTTCGGCTCCACATCCCATATAAAATGGTTTTTTCTAAATTTATTTTCAAGCCCCAGTTATCGTATTCGTCCTATAATTTTCTGAACATAAACTCTATGTCTTCATATTCTTGAGCAATTATTATCTGGTCATCCGCAAATAACAGTGTATATATTGTATCTGTTGATCCATCTCCAATTGGTACTCCCATTCCTGAACATTTTTTGCTCCAGTTGACAGTGCTTTATGTAAAAATATCCTAAATAACGTTGGTGAAATGCTACAACCTTGACGAAGGCCTTTTGTTATTTTAATTTCTTCTGATACATATTTTCCAATTTTAATTTTAGATACTGCATTTTTATACAACTTTTTTATTGTATTAATAATTGTATCATTTATGGGCATATCTTCTAATGCTTCCCACAACTTTTGTAAAGGTACAGTGTCATATGCCTTTTCTAAATCCATAAATGTGAAATGAACTTGTTGGTTGTTATTATTCGTCTTTTCAATCAATTGTTTTACCATAAATATGTGATCAATTGTAGATCTCTCAGACCTAAAGCCTGCTTATACTTCATTCTCCTTATGTTTATAATTTTCTCCCAAATAGTATTTGATTATTTTTCCATATATACGGCTAAAAACATTCATACGGTGATTCCTCTATAATTATTGCACTCATCCTTTCTTCCTTTCTTATGAATGACTGATATCAACCCAATTTTCCATTTTACTGGTACATCTTCTCCATTTAGGCAGCTCTCAAAAAGGCTCCTTATCAATTCAAATAATTTCCTTGTACCATATTTAATTAATTCTGGCTGTACTCCTTCTTCCCCAAAAGCCGTTCCATTTCTTAAACTTCCAATTGCTATCTCTACTGTATGTTTTGATCATCAGTTTCCTCTGTAATTCCACTTAAAAATTCCAAACGATCTTCCGTCAATAGCTAGCTAAAATATAATTTCCATTAATTTAAAGAAATTCCCCGATTATTGATTTCATTGTTTTTCCTGCAATATAAGTCTGAATTCTTTGACAGGTTCTTTCCCAATATTTATTATTTTCTTCTGTCACCTTCTATCTCACTTTTGCTTGTGTTTTTTTATACTCCATTTTGTCCGTCAAATTTTTTGTACTTAACCATTTAAGATATTTACTTTTTTTTCATCTACATCATTCTTAATCTCCTTGTTCCAAAAATAAGTTTTCTTATTCTCCATTTCCTTTTCTCCCAAAGCTCCCCTAGCAGCCATATGTATATTTTCGACAATATACTGATATTGTTTTTCAGGAGTATCTAATGTATTTTCAATTAACTTTTCGTCCAGCCTCTTGCGGTAAAGGTATAAAATACTAT
Source organism: Diploptera punctata (assembly GCA_030220185.1). Taxonomy (NCBI): domain Eukaryota; kingdom Metazoa; phylum Arthropoda; class Insecta; order Blattodea; family Blaberidae; genus Diploptera; species Diploptera punctata. The sequence continues at coordinate 91,215 of JASPKZ010009153.1, forward strand.
CGTCCTGTAACAACTGAGTATTATATAGAGGTGAGTGCGTAATTTCTGATGTCTCCAATTTCTCTTTCGTATCGTTACTCTTATTAAAATATGGAAAAACTATTTTTGCATTTACCAAATAATGATCACTGCCACAGGTTGGGCCTCTATACACTCTAACATCTTGTATTTTCAAATCCGTATTTTGTCCAACAATTATATAATCTATTATTGAGTTCTGCTGTAAAGTATCTTGATATCTTGTGTATTTATGAATGATAAAATCCGTTTGTAATTTTTAACGAGTACTGCTCACATATTTCTATAAGTCTTTCGCCGTTATCATTAATTTTCTCCTCTCCAAAGGGACTGACCACTTCACTTCCAATCCAGGTGCCAGTTGTACATTAAAATCTCCCACCATTATAATTTCTCTTGAGTTCCCAATTTCGCTTATTACGTTATTCAAGTTTCCATAGAACTCATCTTTCTTCGTAGGCGATTCATCTTGGCTTATGCCATACACTCCTAGAATTGTAACTTTTTTCCCAAAAATATTTATATTCATTTTAATCATATTTTCATTTATGGCCTCCCAACTAGTTATACATTTCTTGAATTTCTTCTTAATTATTATTGAAATTCCTCTCTGCGCTCGTTTGTGTTTCTCTACTCCGCTGAAAAAATGCATATATGGACCTTTAACTTCTGAACCTTTTCCTTTCTATTTTGTTTCTGTTAGCACAATTATGTCTTGGTTAAGCATTTTCTCTTCCTCTATGATGTCAACCATTTTATTTTGAACGGCTCGAATATTCCATGTTCCAACAAGAAATGTCATTTTCCTTTGCTTTTGTCGTCTTGGTTTATTTCCGTCCGGCTTTAAATCTTCAGGCTTTTTGGCATTGTTATGTATTTTGTAACGAACAGGGAGCTGGCATGATGCATCGACCCCCACCTGGAGGACCAGGTAGTTTTTGGTCAAGGTTTTCTTCCTGTAGCCTTTGTCAAGCCAATGAAGAACTGCAAGGCAGCAGTATCTGTACCCTAGATAAGGGGCCCTCACAGGGTACTATCAGCCGGGCGTACTGAACCCTGGTTTTTTAACGAGGTTGTTAGTCCTCCCCCTCTCCCTTTTCAGACCTGGCTTGGGACAGGCTTTGGCGGGTTTGATATATATATCATTATAATGACATTTTTGACATTGAGCAATACAAGCTTATATGACATGATAAGAAAAATAAATGCTCGGATGGGAATTGAACCCAGACCTCTGCATTTATATCCCACTACATCTAGTAATAATGAGACTATATTATTGTGAGAGAAATGAATGTTTGTACTAGACCTGCTCGGTGGCGTAATCGGTAGAGCATTGGGATATATATATATATGTATATATACATATATATTATTATTATTATTATATTTTTGACATCGAGGAATGCATACTTAAAATGACATGATAAGAAAAATAGATGCTCGGACGGGACTTGAACCCGTACCTCTGGATTTATATCCCACTACATGTATTAATAATGAGAATATATTAGGGCCTATTATAATTTTTAAAAATAAAGACATATTTTCAAGAGCGGACTGTATAGTGGGAATATTGAACGCAATTCTTGCGCCACGCACTTTATGACGGATGTAGATTGTTTTCAGCGCAGCCGGTTGTCATATCGATAATAATATGAGTACTATATTTCAGCTGTGGTGCCCCGTGGGGACTAATGTAACCGCTCCAATATCAAACTGTGCTAAAACTTGAGATAAACGACAACCGGGTTTTGGAAACAGAACAGACTGAAATGAAGTAGATTTAAAGAAATTACCTAACACTATCCACCACTGGACATAACCCATGTCTAACTACATAAAACATAAAAAGGAAGAAGAAAAAACTTACCGCCCGTTCAGCTCGCATGTGTTCCAGTATGCAGCTTTTCTGCAATTTACGTTTGTATGGTTTCTTATGACTCCTTAATGTTTACTGCCAACTACCGACGGATTTGCATCGAAACGAAAATAATTCTTCTACCTCCGAGTAGGTTGCCATTTTGGTATCCTAGTTACCACAGAACAAAGAAAATAATGATGACGTCATATTGAGTTACGTCACCAGTTAACTATACATTACGTCACACGTGTTGATACGAGAAGGTGTTTCATCACCTTGTTTATGTAAAATGTTAAATAATGATTTTTGTGGATTTCTACATTCGAGATTACACTCTACATCAGACATAAAATGTTTCACAAAACAAACTCAACAATTTTGTAACCCAAACACCTCACTAACATTAATTCAATAATTTATTTTATTTTATTAGATCTTGTTTTTATTATTGTTCTCAGCTTGATCAAATAATCGTTTATTGTCATTTTAATGTGTGGCAGCAGCCAAATAAATGTATAATTACACAAGTAGAATGGACTGTTTGATGTGGAACACAGAATACATCCAGTTTTGATGCTGAATATTACTTCAAAACTATTTTAATAAATCAACCATAATCCGAAGATTAATGCTTTACAGCATCGTTTCCAACCTGTGGTTCGCGAATCCCCAGAGTTCGCAAAATATTTGAAGGGGTTCGCAAAAACATTTCCGTATTGGCGGGTTTCGAATTTACGCCTATTACTTTTTCCTTAATTTTTTGCGAAATAATAATAATAATAATAATAATAATAGTAATAATAATAAATTTGGGCTCAAAGGAAACGCCTCTAAGTACTTTGCGTAGTCCTACATGGGCTCATACGCAATCAAATAATAATAGTAATAATAATTGTGTGTAACATCGGGAATTTATCACATCATTTCAACAATAAATTAATATTATTAAATAAAAATAAAACTTCGTTTTATTTGATTTTCATATCTAATAAGATATAATTCAGTGACAGCTGTTTCGGTACACTCTACCTTCTTCAGACATGTAAGAAATTATGAATTGTGTTATTATAGTTCATATCAACTGATCTAAGCAACAACACAACAATAATTTATTTAAATTTTTTAATTTAACAAAGGCGATTCATTCGAATCAAGTTGAGAATTTAACAGTTTATTACTACTTTTCAATTTATTTATTTCTACAGCCTCCAAAAGATCAAAATAAATTAATATTTACCGCGAATCCCTGAGTAGGTTTTAACCGTTAAGGGTTAAGTTAATTTAAGGTTATTAAACATTTTGCTTGGAATTAAATGTTATGCAAGTCTACAGTATGTATATTTAAAAGTCACTGGTTCACCCAACTCAGATCTTTGTACAAGGTGTTCGCGAGTCGAAAATGGTTGCGAACCGCTGCTTTACACTTGCTTTACGACATAGTGTTCTTAAAAATAATTTAAACAGATACAAATTCAAATTGATTGGTTCATTACTGGATTATCGAATCCTATCTCTGTTGGGTGTTGTGAATGTATTGCTCCTTGTTTAAATGTCCAGCCACGGATATTTATGGTTAAAGAAAATTGTATGATTTTACGATACACGTTTAGCTGTGTTTCTGCTCATCTCTGTGCTATAAAATTTCCAACTTGACACAAAAAAGTAGTTTAAAGTGAGTCAATAAGTGAGGACTGGAATTGTGTTTGTGTTTATTCACTATCTGTACGAATCAACATTTTTGTGTTTGTTAAATATGGTTTATAACTCACTAGCCGTGTGGCTATAAGCTCTCCATACATCCCTATCTCAGCTAATATTTTCCAAACATTTCTTGATTAATTTATCTCCCCCAAATAATTTAAATTAAAGGAAACAATATGTTTCCTTCCTAATCCACATCTGTGACAATAATTACAGCGGTCAGCCTCACGAGTGTCAATACGGTACCTGGTACAGTGTATTTGGATTGTTTCCATCACCAATTTTTTTTTATTTCAATTTCAAAGTTTTTGTCTCACTCAGCTGGCGTGAAAACTTTACCTTTCCATTGGAAAAGCTTTAACATGCTTCAGTGTGTGGAGGTAGCTGCACTTGTTCTTCATCTACAGCTTCGTTGCATAAAAAACTGTTTCTTTCATTTTTTTTACTGGGAAAGTAGACAGAAAAATGACCAAAACGCGAACCAGTCATTCCTGGACAGAAAACATGAAACATGACACATTGTGTATCTACAGGTGTAATGAAGAAGACATCGACAATGCTCCTGGTTTTAAGTTTCCTAAAATCATTGAAGTAAAATTAAAGAAAGAACATTCACAGTAGTGGATGTGAGATAAGCTGCCGGTTGGTAGGGCAAGGTTCGTGCGCCTTTGAGTTTAGTTTAGTTTAAAGAACGGGGAAACGTAATGTTAAAACGAAATAAAATATTTTCTGAAAGCTTAGAAATAGAAATCATTCATCCTGTGATATTATATTAAGAAGCATTTGAAAATAAATGTAACATTTACCTGACAGAGGAAGCGATGCCTAAACTGTATAACTTTAAACATCTAACATATAGTTCTTAAATTTGCAATTAATAAAGTATACACCTTTCAGAGATTAATTCAATTTTTTTTAAATTTCACATTCAGTTGTCGTTGCTTCGTAACGTCACAGTTATCACAAGAAGGAATTTTTTTAACATGTTTAAATCAATTTATTAATCAAATTATTATTTGAACGATAGTTGAAAAGTTCCCTATCGATTTAAATTTCACATTTCATCTATTGTTTTTGTGGAATCTCCTCTGTTAATACTCATGAACACAAGAACAACAAACATACGACTGTACATTACTCACACATCCCACACCACGTATCACATATGAAATAGTAAAGGAGATAGCAGCCCGACGAATCAGTTCAAAAGAAAGATACTAACCTATACCACATCTATACGAACAACTAAAATTGGACGGCGTTTTACATCAACCGGCTAAGCGCAATTAAAAAAGAGAGATTGTATTGACATTTGTTGCACTGGGTCATGAAGTAAGCGTACGCACACTTTTAGCGCCAAATATTTAAATATAGTCTTATTATTAAAGAATAATGTAAACACCATCAGTCTATCAGAGATTCTGTGTTCAGCAACAAACGGCTATGAAACTATATCTTCATAAACACTAATCTAAATTTTGTATCATACGCCAAATGTTCCCGCTCTTATATTGTTGATGCATAACTGAATATTGTTGGTTTGGCGCTACAATAAATAGTGAAGAATGTCAAGTCAGTGTGATTTTTTATTGTTATAACGACATCCAGAGCTCAGAAAAATGTACATATGGTTTATAAGAGCTACCCTGTCTCACTGTAGGTGCGTATTTGTCGCGGGTGAAGTCCATATACTCCTATTTATAAACATAAATATTTTTAAAAATCAGGCGCTTGTCAATTCAGAGTTCATCGTAATAGGCTACGGAGTTAGGACGTCCGCTGGTCATCAACTAGTAAAATTCGTTCTCCTATTTTTTTTTGTGAAATAAAAAGTGTATCTCTTTCTAATTTTGTTCAATGAAAATTTTAATATATATATATATATATATATATATATATTCAATGAGAATAATTCATATTAAAATATGAGATAAATTATTTCTATCATTTACTTACAGTTACGTGTGCATAACGTATTGCAGTTCAAAATAAACTTTTAGTGAGAAAGTTGACGGACGTCTATCGATGTTTTACTCCAAGGTATACAACATTGTTACCACATGCTTTTTTCGTTTTTATGTTTTGTTTGTATATGTTATAATTGTATGAATAAATTGGATTTATATTATTAATTTAACGCGCACATTTCACAATGTAATACGTATGAATATTACAAAACAAGATATCAATAATAACTGTATTGTGAAAACAAACACTACTAACAATGTGATATATGATTTTACATCAGCAGTGCATACGTATTGCCTTGGCGCTTGGCTGATTGATACATAATAAAATATCCCATACTAATACGCATCGACAGTGTAAACCCCACCTTGTGGCGCTTAACTGATTCATGCAGAACTATTATCACACCATTCTCATTACATCTAAATGTAGTATTGAAACATTGACCGTTAGAATAAATATAAACTGTTTTTACTGACACAGTACCAATCAGTACATACTGTATTATCATATAAGTGATTATCAAGTCACAAATAATTAAATAGCTCTTGCTAGAGTTAAAAAAAACTTTAAACGTATTTTTCTCGGAATTTAGATGATGGTACATACCCGGTTTTTGCATAACACGGTCCAATTAGTGTTACTGAATATTGAAGGTGATGTTGTTTATTTGCTGTAAGTAATGTAACTGTCTCAACTTGTTTTATATCATCTTCCTTAGTTTCTAACGATTTACTCTCTCAAAGGCATTTCTAAAATCAATATCCATCCATAGAAATTCTGCCCGAGGGCAGGTCCTTCACTGCAATCATAGCACTTTCATGCTATGCTTGCAGCTTTACTAGGGAATTGTAGGTGTTGTAGCTTCCCATTGCTTTCCACACCGGTGAAGGATGATGATGATGATGATAATGATAAGGATGATAATGGCCATATGATTTCGGGGATCGTTTGGGCCTTAACGTTTTCCTGACATTTGTCTTACAGGTGAGGAAAAACCCCGATAAAAACCTCACCCAGAAAAACTGCCCCGACCGGGGATCGAACCCGGGCCCGCTGCGTGACAAGGCAGCACGCTACCTCGAGACCACAGCGGTGGACAAAATCAATCTAAGTCCCTAAATTAAATTCTCTTTTCTTTTTTTAAATGAAACACAATCAGCCTTTAAAAGTGCATAGAGCTCACTTGGGCAACGATGTCTTTTCACACTGAAGGCGCCTGAATCTCAAAATACGGAACAGGCAACATCATCATCAGCATCAAGCATTAGACCTTAAGGTCTGTTCTGATCTCATTGCTGTCCATCTTTTACTTGGTCTTCCAACATTTCTTCATCCTATTGGTTTGTAATGAAGAATCTGTTTCGGAATTCTATTGTTATCCATCCTATTGATGTGGTCATCTATTTCTTGGAATCTTAATAAACAAACACTAGCGCCACACGTAATAATTATAATGATAAGCATTTCAAAACTTGTTTGTGCTACAAGAGGAAATATTAAGGATTCTTGTTAACTAGACTGTCCTCAATCCATATCCGTGTTCACACTTTTTCAATCACATCATTTTTTTGTAATTTTGAAAAGAAATAAAAAAACATACAAAATGACATAGTTCATTGTTAAAAAAAATGTATAGAATTTAAGAAGACAATAAACCTGAAATGACTGCTCACGTAGAGAGGGATACAAAATCCAAGTCTGTATTCAGATTTTCTGTAACGTGCACTGTTTTCTGTAATCTTTAGGAAATAAAAACGGGAAACTTCCAAATTTGAACAAGAATATCAATAACATCAAGTTATTTTAAAAAATATGTTTTAACACCACAATATAAAATGCTAGTGTATAACATTAACTATAAAACTTTAAATGATATTAATAAAAACACAATATTAGGTAGATTGGAAGATTTCAAACTAAGATATATCGTGGGCGTGTATTCACTTTACGGAAACAAAAATAACGTGATCATCAGGTTCACCAAAACCTACATTTGTTTTTACACGCTTTATATTAGCTTGACCTGTATCTATCTATCTATCTATCTATCTATGTAACGGAATCTTTCGACACGATATTCACCCACCTAAAATCATTGGATCGACTTGAACATTTGTATACTTGAAAAGGGCCCGTGACAATACAATCATTTCATTTTTTAAACCCTGGCCAGAATCATCAGAAAAAAAAATGTATCGTATCTATGTAACGGAATATTTGAAAACGATTTTCCCCACTTAGAAACATTGGATTGATTTGAAACTTTGTATACTCGTAAAGGACCCGTGACAATACAATCATTTCATTTTTTCTAAAACCATGGCCAGAATCATCACAAAATTAAAAAAAAGTCTCTTTGTATCTATGTAACGGAATCTTTGAACACGATTTTCACCCACTTAGAAACATTGGATTGACTTGAAACTTTGTATAGGCCCACTTGTAAACGACCCGTGACAATACAATAATTTCATATCTATTTTCTAAAATCCTGGCCAGAATCGTCAGAAAATAAAAAAGTGTCTTTGTATCTATGTAACGGAATCTTTGAACACGATTTTCACCCACTTAGAAACATAGGATTGACTTCAAGATTTCTATACTTGTAAAGGACCCGTGACAAATACAATAATTTCATATTTTGTTTCTAAAATCCTGGCCAGTATCATCAGAAAATAAAAAAAAATGGAAACTGGTATAATAGGTTTCGGACTAGTCGACGTTTTACTCAATCGTTGTAAGAGCTCAGTTGGTAGAGCGGTGAACTCTAGTGGTATATAATTTCAGTAATCCATAGGTCGCTGGTTCAAATCTGGTTGGGAGGATTTTTATTTTAGAAGAGTAGGTATTACTTTTAGTGCATAATACAATAGTATCGAATTCATGGATATTTACATTTTTATTTTATTCTGTAAAATATTAAAACTAAATAATCAAAAATAAATAATAGTTTTAAACAAATAAAACAACACGCTTTATTAGAAAACCGAACAAAAAAATGAAAAATAATTTTAATTTCCAACACGCTTGGGATAAAATTAAAGTGGTCAACAAAAAAATCATCTCCAACACATATAGAATAAAACTAGAGTTATCAACAAAAAGAAAATAATTTTACCATCAAAAGCGTGGGGTGCTTTTTATGATTTTTACATTTTATTCTTAGAGACTTTACTTTTACCAATATCTCTTTATTGTCAAATATATTAATTGATATAGAGCACCCCACGCTTTTGATGGTAAAATTATTTTCTTTTTTGTTGATAACTCTAGTTTTATTCTATATGTGTTGGAGATGATTTTTTTTTGTTGACCACTTTAATTTTATCCCAAGCGTGTTGGAAATTAAAATTATTTTTTCATTTTTTAGTTCGGTTTTCTAATAAAGCGTATTGTTTTAGTTTTTTAAAACTATTATTTATTGTTATACTCGTCAGTAATTTTTTGTAAGTATATAACTGGCATAGGTACAACACAATGAGTTAGGACGGGTAACATGTAACATTACAGAAAATGAGAATTTTCGTTCCAAATAACTTTCAAAGAATCTCAAACGCTGACTGAGAAATGAAAAATAAATTACACAGTTATAGGGAGGAATTATTTCGAGAAAATTAAACCAAAATATGAAATCATAATAACAAATTGTTTATAATATGAAAAAATACAATAAAATATGATGTAGCTATTATTTTCTAAACTTTTTACACACATTCACATATTTAGGCCCTGTATAATTTTTACGTGTACATTGCAGCACACAAATGAGATAATTTTACCTTCTTTGTAGCTCAATAAATCAACATTTTCAGTGTATTTCCATTTTAATTAGCTTCTTCATTAATTCTGATCCAGTAAAAATATCATGTTCATTATATGAAGCAATTTTAATGGCTCATATCATAACATAGTTTGTTTGAACAATCATGCTACAAGCCAGAAGGTCGAGGATTCGAGCCTCGATTGGGTTAGGATTTTTAGCTGGACCAAACCTTCTGGCGGCATCGCGGCCCTGGTGTCGACTCAGCTCCTAACGGAAATGAGTACCAGATGCATGTTCTTGTGGCAAAGACGGCCATATGTAGAGCCGAAACATAGTAGCTCTGTTGCATTGTTGTTCCGTAATATTATTCTTTAGTGAAAGTTATCAAAATGTCAACATAATTTAAAAAAGAACAAAAATCAATTAAGCAAGAAAACTTCTTAATGCAAATTTTAAAAATTATTTTCAAGATAAGTTTGTTGTAAATGTACACAGTGTTACCTACTTGTGTTAACTTGTACAATACACTACTCATTATATGCAGTTACACTCCTAGACACTGCTAACTACTATTTTACACTGGTATATTTTTTAAACAGGTCTCAAGTTTTATCAGTCTGAATTATCAGTTTACACTACTTATAAGAAGATTATTAGTTTCATGTTTTAAATAAAGAACTTGGCATGAGAAACTGAGTTTCTCAATTGATTCATTGTAATTTATTACACTCTTAAGATGATTATAAAAGTGTGTTTTAACTACTTTCTGTACATACCACCTCCGAAACAACAATAACACAAAGGAACATCATTATAGGTACAATTTCATTGGAATAATTAAACATTCATTACGACACTTTTATTTTTGATTAAAGCGACATTTGATCTGCAGTGACGCTCTGAGCTGCCTTTAACAAGTACGTCATCTGTTAATACAGAAATACGTATTACATTTTTGTAGTCATCTTAAAGAGTGTAGTTAATATACGATGATTATAATTTTTTTCTAATGCCACCAGGTAGTCTTTTATGACATTTCTGGCTTTCTCCCCTGGCATTGGCGGAATTGTAATTCATTTCCTAAGTTGGAACACCTTAAAGGCGGAGTTACGATATGGTAGGAGATGAATGATAATGAAGCGCCAGGAGAGTTCTTAACCTAAATTCCAGACCATGGGCAACCACAGGAATAATTCCCTTTAAGGAAAAAATCCCATTGTTTGACCGGGAATCGAACCCGGGACCTTATGAACTGTAGTCAGAAACGCTGAGACCATGAGGCTTGTCAAAGATGATCATCATAATATGTAAGGGAGGAGAAAATACTATCAGTATTGAGCATAAAGTTTTTTACTTTAGACAGATGAATGGAGAAGACTACATGACAGTGAGCTACAGGATCTTTATAAAGACATCAGATGTAGTTAAGTCTCGTAGACTGCGATAAACATGTGGTGCGAATGAGGAGTGAAAGAGGAGCATGGAAACTTCTTGTAGGAAAACCAGAAGGAAAACGCCCAGTTGGTAGACCAAGAATGAGGTGGGAGGTTAAGCATGATTAGAGGGAGGTGGATTGCATGGGGGATGATTGGAAAATATTAGTTCAGGATAGGGATGTATGGAGAACTTATGTACATGAGGCCATGAACCTACGGGTTCGATACTGCAAAATAGGTTAGTTACTTAGTGCTATTTGGGATCTGCTTGTAGGAAAATCAGAGATAAAGCGTCCAGTATTGAGACTAAGAATGAGGTGGAAGAATAACCTTAACTATGATTTGAGGGAAGTACATTATACAGCGGATGATTGGAAAGCATTAGCTCTGGATAGGTATGTATCCGGGTAGTGAGTGAGTTAGCGACGTCTAGAGTCCTGTAATGCAATTCCAGAATCGAGTCTATGTTAAATGTCACAAGACCTACATACATTTTATTTAATTACTCGAAATTAAAAATGAAAGTCAAAATATGACATGTCATAGGAATTTTCCCCTATTAACAATACAAAACTTAATTGACACAAATATAGAAAAAAGTAACAATGCACAAGTGAAGAAGATTTCTTTGTATAAATATAATCAACATTCGTTTGATGTTGGCTAACATGACGCTAGCAGGCACTTGTTCTGTTACATCATTCACAGGTGGAAACCTGACACAGAATAGCCTAATACTTTTAGCATATAAAAATCCTAGAAGAATAAGCTATATAATATTTACTATACCAGTATGATTGAACCGCTAAATAGATTCATATTTCAATAAAAATTTAGCGATTTCGCTCGCGCGGGACAAATCATGTTGGTAATAATGTTTTGATAGGTGGCGCATCGAGTTACATCTTCCCAGCGTGCCTCAGTTCAGAATGTGTGCGGTTAATGACATGTAATTAGCCGTTTTGATAAATTTAATAACATCAATTACTGCATTAATATATTATTCTAAAAGTTATAGAAATTTATGTTTTTAACAGATGAACATTAGTCACGACAGTGTTCTCAGTGCATCCTACGTGAACCTTGTAAGTGTAACTATAATCGAACTTTTACCGTCTCGTTGTAAAATAATGCAAGTGCGTGTGTAAGATGAACCATAACAAATATACCGCTTTTATGTGAACATGTTTAGACTCGAGCCTGAATGGAGAAGGTAAGTGAATTTACTGTTTGTATTCTCAATAACAGTACCTGAACATTCCTGTCACACAATCATCTTTTACTGTTAAACTGATAACCAATAGTGTCATTATTGAACCTGAAGGTTCATGGACATACATTTCTTTTCTCAGATAATGCTTTGCAATGATCCCCTGTATAATTTACCTCAGTCAATGCTATTCTGTCGTCTACCTACTGGGCGCTTTCCCTCTTGTTTTCCACAGAGTTTCCATGTCCCTCTTTGATCCCCTTCATGCCACATGTCCTGCCCATGTTTACGAGATTTGACTGTGATTATTAGATCTATTTTCTTGTATACTTCATGTAGCTTACGCAGTCTTTTCCATTCACCTGTTCATCTCTCTTTGGTGAAACATTTTTCGTAAGAACTTTCTTTTCACATACTCGTAATATTTTTTTTTTCTCCCTTAATGCGAGGATCCAGGTTCCGCATACATACAATATAACGGGAAGCATAACCGTTTTCTATATATTTATGTTTTTTAGATAAGATGGAATGACAAGAGTTCCTGCAATGCGTAATAACACGCCTTCCCAGAATTGAGCTTATGTTTAATTTCTTTGTGCACCTCATTCCTGTTTGTAGTTATTTGTGTATTTGTAATTATTATTATTGTTCCGGAACTTGATTTCAGTCACTTCTTCAGAATCTCCATAATTTGTCATCACTGTCCATTTGCATTATATAGGCCTAACGTGTGGTGCTACTCAGTACAACGTGCCTCGCTATCGCCTACAGGATCAACATACACTAAAAGCTTATTGAGTTATGTGCCTTCTTTACGGTAGCCTTTCAATTCAGGCCCTTAGCCTACCAGCCGGCTGCTGGCCTCACATCAACATGTGTTAATCGCAATAATCGAGCCTGTGTAGATGTAAAAAATGCTCGGCATGTAGGGTCGCACAGCCGTTATATTTGTTTCTTTTTCAACACGGAGTTGCTGCTTATTGTAGCTATCCAAATTCCTCACGATGCTGGGTGGTCACCGGTCCCATACTGATGGAAATTTCATGAGAAAAGTTCTCCTCGCATGGAGACCCGAACCAGCGCTGGCCCCGTATCTCTGTATCAAGGCATCTTGCCTTAACGGCGCGGGGCTTCCCTAGAATATATCCTGATGAACGTTTTAACTAAATATTGTTTATGTATTATAATTACAGAATTGGGCTCAACTGCACTTCTACTTACGCTTGATTTTTCAGTTTATTGTTGTAAACTATAGCTCTTCTTCTGTATATACTAAGATTTTTAAATATTTTAAACTTTTTCAAACAATTTTTATAACGTTATTAGACAATTTTCAAGTATTTATTTAATTACGGAAATGACAATATTATGGCACTATTAGACAATATTGTGATTGCTAACTGCTATCTTCTCCACAGAGTATATTACTTAGTCTATGATTTTTTCTATCGCTGTTTTTGGTTATCGCTGGTTGGAACAGCGTTAGGGAGTGATAAGTGTACACCCATTTTTAATAAACATTTGGTAATTTTAATATTATTAATATGTTTTAACATAGACTTCGGGATTTATTGCAAAGATTGGTGATATAAAATTTCATAGCGACATACTGCCACCTAGCATAAGCTATCAATAATAATCGAGGATGATAATCGATATGTGGTTCGATGGTGGGTTATCACTGCCTCCATAAACTCTGGTGCATGCGCACTGTAGTTCTCTTGGACTTTGAAAATATTCCACGTTAGTTTAAGTGCAGTTATTCCCAGAATTGTTTAACTAATATTACTTCCCAGTTTGTTTTTGACTTCCAAGTATCCGAGTCTTTCTGTAAGAAGTAACTCACCCTAACCTCAGTTTTATTATTTTTGTAAGTAGACTTTCACTGCAGGTATTTTGATTCATGTATTTTATGTCTTTCGGGCAAAATGGCCGTGGTCTGGTTTTATTAACACTCAACGTTTCGTCTAGTACTGGGGTAGACATCCTCAGGAGATTCTGCGTGCTCTTCGAACTCTTAACTCACCAAATGTCGGCTGCAGACTGGCTTTTTGTCTGGTGCATCTTACCAGTTACCTGAATTATTAAATTAGGAAAATGGAAGTATCGTTATTTTTAATGTCCAGTATCATTATGAAACCAACGATCACCGCTAATTAGTTTCATGAAAATGGCCCCGTTTTGAGAATCATTAAACGATTCTATGCCAGGAGTCCAACTGCATGAATTGAAATAATAGTAATAAAAAGAAAAGAAACCGCCAATTTAATATGGTAGCATGTGAATGATTACCTGAAGAAAATGCACGTGTTTATTTTTAAAAATGCGAAAAATCTCTTAAGTTCAAGGAAAATTTCAATTGATTTTAAAAATCTCTGTATATGCCATGAAAACTTGCATTACTCTTTTGTCAAACAGAATTGCAAACTTATCCTTATGGGGCACCAGATTATCTGATAAACTGTAGTGTACATTAATGTTATTCTTTTCTCAGTATTCCTTTATATTTTAAACTTTCTTTACCAAGCCATTTACGTAATCTAATTACAGGTTTTTATTTTTGTTATTATTATTACTATTTTTCTTTCTTATCCTTGTCAACTTTATTTTGTATATAACACGATAAGAAAAATAAATGCCTGGTCGGGATTTGAAGCTGGACCTCTCTATTTGTACTCGAGGATGCTATTCATTACACCACCGGGCAAATCCAATACAAACACTTATTTTTTCTTATATATATTCTCCATTATTACAAGATGTAGCGAGAACTCGGTCTTCACTTAAGCTTGCATTGATCAATGTCAAAAATTTAATTATAACACATATATATATATATATATATATATATATATATATATAATGTAATGTATCAATCATAATTCTTATTGTATGTATAATTTAACCCGGTCTTAACTCCATCAGGTAAACTAAATAAATAAACTTAATTTAATTAAATACATCGTACAATGTGGTAGGACTTTTGCATTCTGAATTATGTAACATTAGGCTGTACTGTATTCGAGCTAAGTTCCAGTTGTACTGTAAACAAACTTGCTTAAGGTATTGCTGTGTCTATTGGGAGAACCGTGGTGCTACTTTTACCCGCCATATGACTGAATCGTGTATGAAAATGTCATCGATATAAACATTGTTCTTAGTATTTGAAGACTGAATAATATAAGTAATATGGTACGAATAATTATGAACATTCATTTCCTATTTATTTATGAAGAAACATGACATATATGTCTACATAATCAGACATTGTTTTTTCCATGATGTCGATAGATATCCTTTATTTTAATTTCATTATGAGCAGAATATATGCTCTATGCAAACTCACCTGTAAATTGTGATATTTTCACCACTTTCTCAATGGCTAATATTGGATTTTTTACTAAACTATTTGACAGCATTGAAAATATTTTGTTTCTCTCCGCCTTTCAAATTGTTTCTTTTGCTATGTTTTAAGAAATTCTACTGAAAGAGGTCATTTTAAAACAACTGAAATCCGAACGTATTCTGCATTTCGCATGCGTAAGAATATAACAGTGCTCATTTAATCTATTAAATTTTAAGATTCCTCCATTTAACTTATATAGACATGTGCTGGATACATATTTTTATTTTCTTTATTTGTAGTGTTTGACCGCTTAGAGTTAAAACCATTATTCGATGAATGGAAATTCAGTCTTACATCTGGATTGTTTACGTTATAACTGGAAGAGGTACAGCAGGCACCGGACTCAACCAGATAAGCAAATAATTAGGAATATGTAGATTATAGCTTTACATCCGATACATCTCATTTTAAAGGACAAATTGTTATATTATATTTGATAATTGAATTATAGGTTACAGTCTGAATGTTCCCATAACATATCAATTGGCATAATGCCTACCTTATGTTTGGAGCAACTGCGCTTGGAAATTTCATTTGTTTAGTTTAATTTAGCTTATATTTGTTTTTAAATAGGCCCACATTGTGCGTAATTATTTTAGCTTCATACTTGTTATGTATTATAGATAAATATTTTATTAGAATTTGTATCGTGAATGTTCTTCACTCTCGCTCCTTATAGACCCCACTAGTGTCCTTCATCAGATGCTTCAACACAAGTAAACAGTCTCGCCGAGTGGTTCAAGGTAAGACGCCTTGGCGAACAGCTGGTTTGAGTCCCCATGGAGTAAGATATTTTCTCATGGAATTTCGTATGAAACCAATGTACATCCAGCATCGTGAGGCATTTGGGTGGCGACAATAAGTTGCAGCTGTAGGTTGAGAAAATCCGTTATAACGGCTGTGGGACCCGACATGCTGACCACATGTCACCTCTACACTGGCTGGATGTTCACCTGCCTCTGTGATTTACACATGTGGATGCGAGGCGTCCCGCGCCGTAGCCGAGCGGTTAAGGTAGGAAGCCTTGGCGCAGAGCTACGGGACTTGCGCTGGTTCGAGTCTCCATGGGGAAGAAATTTTCTCATGGTATTTCGGCCAGTATGGGACCGGTGCCCACCCAGCATCGTGAGGCAATTGGGTAGCTACAATAAGTAGCGGCTCCAGGTTGAGGAACCAGCTATAACGGCTGGGGGACTCGACATGCTAACCACATGTCACCCCTACACTGGCTGTTGATCATATACCTCTGTGATTGACACATGTGGATGTGAAGGGCCAGCAGCCGGCTGGTAAAAGGGCAACCGCTGAAAAGTGGAAAGACCCTCAATCGGATGCGAGGCCAGCAGCCGATTAGTAGGCCTGTCGCGCCCTGGAAAAAGATGAAAACAATTACTGATGCGTATAATGAATTCTAAAAAGAAAGGTCATGTTTTCTATTGAGGATAGTAATACTTCATTTTAACATAAATTGATGCATTACTTTTCTTCACTCATATAACTAGCACAACAACTAGTAACATGATGAAAGGAGTTGGGCGAGTAGCATAACGTGTTATTTGTACTTGGATTAAGTACTTTTGTGTGTAGATACGATATTGTAACAATATTTTATATCGTCCAAGCTTTTGTTTACTTCCAACGATAATTACATTTGTAAATATCGTTCCTTCTCTATTTCGTTAATGTAGCATATTTCAACTTCCAAAATTATTTATATATCAAATTTTTCATGTGACCTAAGTTGCCACTTTTTTCTGTTCTTTTACGTACAATTGTCCACAAATTAAGTTCATTGTTAAATTGCTAACGTGTAAAAGATCTTCCATTAAAAACATCAGAAATGGATTAAATAATTAGCCTGTGGACGTACTCAGTAAATTAGAGTCTGTGAAATTAAGAAGTTGAAAAAAATATGTCTACATAAGAATGATAATTACAGCCTATTGGGAAAATAAAATATGGTTTATTTGTTATTGGTATTTAGGTTCTTGGAAGAATAAGTGGAGCCACTCTCATCTTGTTGTAAACTATGTTATTTTTATGTCTAGAGTTAAGTATTTTCAAAATGCTTCACTTATGAAGGCCTGTAACCAGTAAATTTCAGTTTTTAAACCTTAATTATAAAAATAATTCATCCTATTATAATTTTTTTATAATTTTGTCTTTGGTAGATTATTATTTGTATTACATTTTATTGTGGGCGCACGACCTGTCGGGAGACGGATCACACAAGGACGTGGAGGGTTTTTCTGAATAAGTAATGTCAGGACCTCCTCCGAGACAACACAACGTTATGGAGAAACACACATTCATGGTGAATATTATAATGATGATGATGTTCAATAACTGTTTGTACCTTAAACGTTCGTGACATTTGAGGAAAACCCTGAAAAATAAACTTATATCCTGGAATCGAACCGTGATCCGCTGCGACACTACCTGAGACCACACCGGTGCACCTATTTTTAATTGTAAATATACCGTTGTACCTATTTTAATATAAATGACCATGTGTACCATATAGATGTTAAAACGTCCAAATAATAAAAAACATACATAGGATATTAAAATAAGTCCCTGATACATCGGTCTCCCTCAACTAAATTAAATTATTGTTGACCAAGTTTTTTTCAAACAGAAATTTAATTTAGTTGAGAACGACTGATTTTAGGAATATTCCACAATACAGTGTTTCTTCTTCAATCCAAAGTGATTTGTGACAGACTTTCCTATCCAAAGCATCTTCTTTCCTCAAATTTCTACCTTCCACACTTCTCCTCACTCCATCTATCCAACATTTTGTAGGTCTCCTCTTCCATTAGTTTTTCAATTAAGGATCTTCTTTCAGATACTTTATCACATAACCTCAACTGAGCTTTACATTTGGAGGTTTTACGTAATAGACTTGGAGTTAATACACAATGAGCACGTATTCCCTTCAGGGGAGTCCAAAATGAAGCGGAGGAAAGAACTTAGAGAAGATTAAAGAAAAGAAAGTGATTATAAATTTAGCTGTGAGATGATGTTATTTACGTAAAATAAGTTTTGACGTCATTAAGCCCTGTAAACTATGTAATTTTACAAAACACGTTCATAGCGAGTAATGGGAAGTGTCGTAACTTTGTTAATTATTCCCATAGTTTTGGAGCATTTTACAGTTTTCCGTTACATGAAAACACAGGCGAATGGAGAAGACTGCATAACAGTGAGCTACATGATCTTTACAGGAAACCAGATATAATAAGAAGAGTTAAATCTCGTACACTACGATGGGCAGGGCATGTGGCACGAATGGGGAATGGGAGATGGACATGGAAACTTCTTCTAAGAAAACCAGAGGGAAGCGGTTCAGTAGGCAGGCCAAGAATGAGGTGCGAGAATTATATTGACTATTATCTGAGAGAAGTAGAATATATACGGGATGATTGGAGAACATTATCTCGGGATAGGGATGTATGGAAAGCTTATGTGCGCGCAGACATAAACCTACGGATTCAATAATCCCAATCAGTTAGTTACTTATTCCTGGTCCCGCGCTGTAGCTGAGTTTGTCCTCGTGTTGAGTGGAGAAAAAGATCTCTCATGGAGTGTGGGACTGAACACCGAGAGGTTCCAGCTGTAACGCCTGGGGAAAACGACACTATACTGCCTAGAGCAGGTGTGTCCAATCTGTGGACTGATATATCTGGATGTGAGACTTGCAGCTGACTGAAAGGGCAAAGGCCTTCTTGACCTGTTGCGCATGGAGATTACGAGTATTTAACCTGTTTCTAATTGATTTGAGGTCATTCGAAAGAAATTTTGAGATCTATTATTTTATATAAGACATTTTTTAAAACACTTTTTATATTTGTTCTTTTTGGATGTTTCAGAATTTAGATTGGATTTAGGATTTTCAGGTTTAAGTCTATTTATTAGTGTAATATATAAAAGGGTGTTCTATTCTGTCCTGTTGGCAGCGCGTAGCGCTGCCCAGTGTGCCGCGTTTGGAACCAGTTGTAGCTCCCTGGCGGCTAATACCATAGTGTCTATCGTTATGTGATTCATCATATGGCGCTAGTTAGCGGTATCAGTGTTCAGTGATTTATTTATGTTATTTATTATTATATATGTTTAAGAAATGTGGGTGAAATGAGGCGTTTCACTTCTAGAGCAGGGCGTCGGGATCCATCGGTCGGACAAGTCGAGAGTCCGAAAGCCAACCAAGTGGAATGAGCCACGCTACTCTAGCTGTGGTACAGCACTAATTTCTTTTGTCTGGACCATGTTTGGGCCTTTAAGGGGGTCTATGGAATACGTTTTTATGAACAGCACGCCGCTGTAGCATATGCCCTATATTGCGAACTATTGGGTTCGTGTGATTTTGTATTGTGTGGTACATTTTGTCCACTTGGTTTTCCATTTGATTCGCAATATATGTCATATATGCTAGGTCGTGCAGCTCTGTGATCCTCGTGTATCGCGGGGCAGAAAATATAATTTTAAGACATTTGTTTTGTATTACTTGAACTTCCTTTTTGTGGCAAGCAGCGAGGATGCTCCAGGCTTCACAACCATATAGCAGCACGCTGCGGATCACCGCTTTGTAGAGTGTTAGTTTGATCTTTGCTGGGAGGTTTGTCGACTTGAAAAATGGATATAGTAAGGCAATTGCCGCATTTGATTGATGGAGAAGATGTCGAATGTGAATTTCGAAAGTAAGCTCGGAATCCAGATGGAGGCCAAGATACTTGACTGAAGTCTCTAGGTGGAGTTGATGGCCTCCCAAGGTGAGTTGGACTGGACATGGTCTGCTGGATTTATTGAATAAAATAGCTTTAGTTTTATTCACATTTAGTTTGATGTTCCAGAGACGGAAACAGGAATGAATGGTGTTTAGTGCCGATTGTAGCACTAGGACGCGTCTATGGAGTAACCTGAAAGGCGTCTAATGATACACACAAGTGTCATCAGCAAAGGATGCTACATGGATTCGTTTCGGAGTTGGCATATCTGATACATAGAGTGTATACAGGATAGGTAAAAGGACAGCACCTTAGGGAACTCCTGCCAAGAGAGGCTTGCAGTGAGAGTTTGACCCACTAATCGACACATAGAAGTGTCTATTAGTTAGGTACGTGGCTATAAGTTTGATTAAATTGGCCGAAATTTGAAATTTGATCAACTTGTATACTTACTTACTCACTGGCACTATCGAACCCGTAGGTTCATGGCCGCACGGACATAAGCTCTCCATACATCCCTATCCTCAGCTAATGCTTTCCAATCATTCCCTGTATAATCTACTTCCCTCAAATCATAGTTAATGTTGTTCTCCCACCTCATTCTTGGTCTGCCAACTGGGCGTTTTCCTTCTGGCTTTCCTACAAGAAGTTTCCATGCACGTCTTTCATTCCCCATACGCGCAACATGTCCTGCCCATCGCAGTCTACGGGACTTAACTGTTCTTATTATATCTGGCTTCCTATAAAGAGCATGTAGTTCATTGTTATGTAGTCTTCTCCATTCACCTGTCTGTTCATCTCTCTTTGGTCCAAAAATTTTCCTAAGAACTTTATTCTCAAATACTCGTAATCTCCTTTCCTCCCTTAAAGTAAGAGTCCATGTTTCACACCCATATAATATAACTGGTAGAATAATAGTTTTATATATTTTCAGTTTAACGTTTTTTGAAAGGAGTTGGGACATCAAAAGTCTCTGCAATGCATAATAGCATGCATTTCCAGAATTGAGCCTATGTTTAATTTCTTTGTGCATCTCATTCCTGTTTGTGATTATTGTTCCTAGGTATTTGAATTCAGCCAATTCCTCAAAATTTCCCTCATTTGTCATTAGCTGTCCATTTCCATTATATAATGTATTTCTACGTGTGACCATATATTTAGTTTTACTGATATTTACTTCCAGTCCTAATTTCTTAGTGTTACTCAATAGTGTGTGCGTGTTGGCCTTTAGTATCTCCTCGCTATCGGCCAGTAGTACTACATCATCAGCATAAACTAACAGCTTATTAATACCAACTTGTATATTAATCCATTTATCCAAGTCGTATCGAAAGCTTTCTTATTGTCTAGAAAAACTGCTAGTGTACTTTTCTTGTTATTGAATCCCGTAACAACTTGGTCAATCAGTCTAGCAAGCTGGAGTGGAGTACTGTGTGTTTTTCGAAATCCGAATTGATGATTTGGTATTAAGTCTTTCGTTGAGACTTCTCTTTTTAGTTCAGCCAAAATGAATTTTTTCATTACTTTTCCCAGCACAGGTAGAAGACTGATTGGCCTTAGGTTGTCTGGATTTGAAGGATCTTTTCCAGGTTTGGGAATAGTTATAACTTTGGCTTTTTTCCATACTTCAGGAAAGTATTAGAACTTAAAGCAAAGTTTAACTATTTGTAGGAATAGGATTAGTGCTTTAATTGGTATGTGTTTTACCGCTAGGTAAGGTATTCGATCGTGACCAGGGCCGCGATTCGATGGGAGTTTCTTGATTACGTCCCTCAATATAGAGAGCCGTATATCAGGAAGGATGAGTGGGATAGGTCTATCAAGAAAAGTGCTTACTGTATGGTGAACCTCAGCTTCGTGAGCAGGTGTGGTGAGCTCATGTGGTTGGAACCTTAGTGCCAAATGATCCGAGAGCCCGAGGGAGATAAGCCCAGGTGCCATTATGTTGAATGGCCGAAGAAGGAGCCGGTGCTTTACTTCTTTTAATTCTATTGAGAATCTCCCAAGGTGGAGTTTTTCTGTCAGTGAATCGCTGAAGGGAAGATTCCCAGTCAGCGGTTTTCATTTTTTTTAGTCGGTTCCGTATCAGATGAGCGTACCTATTGTATAGCTGTCTGTGTTGGGGTGCTTCGAAAGTTCGGTATAGCTTTTGATACCTTCTTTTTTCATTTAGTAAATTTTGAAGTGTTGGATCGTGTGGTCTTGTATTATCGGTGTTATCCGTGCGTGTTGATGAAAGTGTGATGGCCGTTTTTATTGTGGCCTGTAGACTAAGGACTCGTGTTCTAGCTGTTCTGTAAACTGGACAGATAGTGTAGGTTTAACCCATCGGTTAAGCATGTTTGTGTATTTCTGCCAGTCTGTGTGATCATGATAAGTGTTCAGGGGTGAGGACAGTAGAAATGTTGGACAGTGATCTGAGTCTAGTGCGTCTATAATTTTGGTGACGTGTGGAGGGATAGGGACATTTTTTGATAACGCTATGTCAAGTATGTCGGCTCTTAATCCAATTCGAGTGTTTTGAAAGTGTGTGGGATCCCTTGGAGCACAGATTTCTCTGTTGTGAAGTTGGCAATATCTTTGTAGTGTCACACCAGATTGGTTTTGGACACGACGGTTCCAATAGTGATGTTTGCTGTTGAAGTCCCCCGCTAACAGATAGTTAGGAGAGACAGATGTGAGTGCATCTAGGTCGTGTCTCGTTAGTAGTCTGGTTGGAGATTTATAAATTGACGCTATATAAATGGTTTCCCTGTTTGAGATGGGCAGAAATATGGCGTGGCTTCTATAAATTGTAGCCGAGGTGTTGGGGCCACTCTATGGCCAATTGACTCTTTGATGCATATAGCAGTGCCTCCAAGGGGACCATTTAATCGGTCATTTCTGTAGATGTGATAATTCGGAATTTTGAATTTATCCCGTGGATTTAAGTGCGTTTCATTTAACAGCAGGATTTCTATATCTCTCTCTTGTGTGATAGTGATTAACTCTTTAACCTGCTTGGTTACACCATTGGCGTTAAACGCCGCGACATTGAAATACTTCCATTATTGAACCCAGCCATTGCAGCGGTAACATAGATTTACGAGGCTAGTAATGAACGAGAATCTCTCAGCTGGTGATTTTATGGTAGCCAGTAAGGGCTCTATATTTATGAGAAATTCTTGTCCATTTCCAGACAAGGGGATTTGAGGGAGTGATCTAGTCTGCTCCTGAACAGTGCTTTTAGCTACCGGTTGTGAAGGACCAGCCATTTGGCTGTAGGATATTTGTGGGTTTACCTGTTTCGAGTTGAAGGTTCTGGGTTTATTGGATGAAACCTGTTTAGGTTCTGGCTTCTTTAGGAATGCAGCTTTCGCTGCTACGTAGGATGGGCATTCTCGGTATGATGCCGGATGTCCTGTTTCGCCGCAGTTAGCGCATTTAAGCTTAGATCTATCCTTGAGAGCCTCAGCTTTCACAAGACAGTTCTTGTGGTTGTGTGTACCAGCGCATACTACGCACAGCGGCTTCAGACTACATCCTCCAAAGGTGTGATTAAACTTTTGGCAGTTAAATCACTGCTTCAGGCCAGATCTTGGTCTGTAGGGCTGAACTGCGACCACTGTGTAACACAGACGCTCAAGGTTGTATATTTCCCTACCTATGTCATTGTTTTCCACTTCTAAGATGAATAGTGGAAGGGGAATTTGCTTTTCATTGTCTTTGCGACTCATTTCTTTTATTGATTTTATTGGATATTCAAGTTCGTTTAATTCAGCTTGAATTTCTGCTATGGGAGTGTTGGCTGGTAGTCTTTTTAGTACTACGCGCAGTGGCAGATCTTTTTTCAGTACGTATGTGTAATGTTCTTTCCCTGTGGCTTTAAAGTATTCTTTTAAGAATTTGTGATCTGCCACTGTTGTTGCATAATAGCGCAGACCTTCTGGAGTGCTGACTACTCTCGGTTCTTGTGAGAGTTTCTTAGATGCTCGGAGCTCGCGGTTCATTTTAAAAAGGTCTGAATGACCTATTACTGTTATTGGAGGAGGGCGCGTTTCTTTTTTAACAGTCTGCACTGCAGAGGTCTATTCTATTTCAGAATGTAGTGTATTGTCATTATTTTGAGCGTTTTCGGTCACAGGTGGAGCCCTATTTTCCCTAGATGGTCCAGGCTGGGGTCCAGGATTTGTTGTAGTATTGGTCTGTGTCTTGCATATGGCAAGAATAGAGAATGGGTTTGAGACTTCAACTACTGGCGATGATGGCACGATCGGCATTCTTTTCTGGGAAGTCTTGTTTCCGACGTTTGGGGTTGTTACTAGGACTACTAGAAGTTGGAATGTCTACTTTACTTGCAGTTGGCTTTGGTTTGTTTTTTAGTGCTGTTTCCTATTGTTAGACAGCATGCTGTGTGAACATTAATAGCCATAGCTTGCATTCCATTTAATATCCCTTCTAAGAATTTGGATTTGTCCTTGGTATTTGCTTTAAGCGCCTGTAATTTATGGGCGCAAGTGCGGATCATGTCCATCGCCTCTTCGGTCCGGCCCCAAGTCTGGGTAGGCCTGTAGGAAGCTTCCTGTAGCGAAGCAGTTTCCTCTAATTTTCTTAGCCATTAGTTCTCATTTGGAGTCCTTTTTAAATTTTAGAAGGTTTAGATAGTTGTCAAACCTATTATATATGTCCTCCCAGACCTCGATCGGAATCATTTCCTGGTCCCCATCCCTCATTTCTACATCTTCTATATCATTACTAGCCGCCATGTTGCTTGACTTAGTTTATATTTTAGCACTGACACACACTGGTACTTACGGTTTTTAGCGTTATCCTGTGATGAAACCACATTCACTATAGAACACTCACTAGAGCTCTAGGCTCTGGGTATTAGCGGCCGAAGCCTCGCACATTGCACTGGACAAACACTAGCACTGATTAACTTTCACAAGTTTCACAAGTCGAAAGTTGGCCGGAGCGTAGAGCTGCTCTCTGAAGATCTGCTCTGCTGGCTGTCACCACGTCGAATATGATTGAATGATAAAAAAGGGTGCTGATGATGTATTATTATTGGCCGATAGCGAGGAGATACTAAAGGACAACACGCACACACTATTGAGTAACACTAAGGAATTAGGACTGGAAGTAAATATCAATAAAACTAAATATATGGTCACACGTAGAAATTCATTATATCATGGAAATGGACAGCTAATGACAAATGAGGAAAATTTTGAGGAAGTGGCTGAATTCAAATATCTAGGAACAATAATCATAAATAGGAATGAGATGCACAAAGAAATTAAACATAGGCTCAATTCTGGAAATGCGTGCTATTATGCATTGCAGAGACTCTTGATGTCCCAACTCCTTTCAAAAAGCGTTAAACTGAAAATATATAAAACTATTATTCTACCAGTTATATTATATGGGTGCGAAACATGGACTCTTACTTTAAGGGAGGAAAGGAGATTACACGTATTTGAGAATAAAGTACTTAGGAAAATTTTTGGACCAAAGAGAGATGAACAGACAGGTGAATGGAGAATACTACATAACAATGAACTACATGGTCTTTATAGGAAGCCAGATATAATAAGAACAGTTAAGTCTCGTAGACTGCGATGGGCAGGACATGTTGCACTATGGGGAATGAAAGACTGTAATTGACGCTTCTTGTAGGAAAGCCAGAGGGAAAACGCCCAGTTGGTAGACCAAGAATGAGGTGGGAGAATAACATAAAGTATGATTTGAGGGAATTATATTAAACAGGGAATGATTGGAAAGTATTAGCTCAGGATAGGGATGTATGGAGAGCTTATGTCCGCGCGGCCATGAACGTACGGGTTCGATAGTGCCAGTGAGTAAGTAAGTAATGCATAAAAGGGTAGGTCTATAAAGTAGCTACGCGGTCAATAAATACCGTAGGTTAACTGTGGCGCCTCTCTTTGTCCTAACAATTTTAATGTCAAATACTCGTAATCTCTTCTCGTTCCTTAAAGTAAAAGTCCACGTTTCGCACCCTATAATATGACAGGAAGAATAACAGTTTTATTATATTTTCAGTTTAATTTTTTTTCGAGAGAGAGAGTTGCGACGATAATAGTTCAAGTAATACATAATAGCACGCATTTCCAGAATTGAGCATATGTTCAGTTTATTTGTACACCTACCGTTTATTCCTTCTAGTAATTATTGTTTTTGGTAATTACACTTATTCAAAATTTTCCTCATTTATTATCAATTGTCCATTTACATTATATAAAATTCTATTCATATTTTTTATTGATAACGATATACACTTGATTGTAGTTTCAGGATGAGATTTATGGAACGTGTGTACTATAAAGTGCATTGAAACACTAAATGACGACAAAAGACGTACGAATATAGAAAATAATTTGAAACAAACATCATTGTTAGCCTACACTTGTTTTTGTTGTCAATTTCACGTTTCAAACAAAACATTGGACATCCTTAAACAACTTATGTAAACAGTAACTCTATGCGTAGCGCGTGGGAAGAGGTAATGTGAGCGATCACAGATAACAGAAATATAAACTCTATGATTCTGAATGAGTGTTTCGTTGTGTTTTGTTTGCATTTATAACCTTATAGACGAGTTTAATTTTTGTTTATTCATCGACATCTCCCTTGCATTGACCAGCTGAGCAGAGACACATCTGAAACGAAAGCAAATTTTCACAACTGGGAGTTCCATATGTGACTGGCTGACTTTACAATACACTTTTGCTGGAAAATGCTTGCATAAATATTGCAATTGGTTGAAATTAGAGGTGTTATATACGTGATATTATAGAGGAAAAATGTCTGATTAATATTGTACATAAATATACAACTTCTGAAGAAAAACGTACTATTTATTAACTATCAAAGTATGTGTGACTGACTGACATAAATGTCAACTCATCATGCAGCTTAACATGTTCATCTACACCATTCTCTGAAATGTGATCCTTAATTCAATTTTCCAAAATACCGTTGGAGGGGCATATTTCAAGTTACATTTTAAATAAACAATAAATCTAAATCACAATTAATACCGAAGTTGTGACCTATATGTGATGTGTGACTGACTGACATTATTTTGTGACTGACATATTAATTATATTTAGAATTTCAAAATGCAAATATTACACAAATGTAATAAAATACTGTGAAACTAGATAAACGGCTTCGGTAACAGAGATTAATAAAGAACTGCAAAAAGTTTATTAATTCTACGAGGGCGGATCGGAAAGTAACGCACAATAATTTTTTTTTAAAAGTTTAATAGTAAAAAAAAAGGAAAAAAAATCACAAATGAACTTACATCTTTTACCTACTTTTCGACATAGTCACCAACTTTCTCAACACATTTTTCCCATCGTGTTACCAGTTTCAATATGCCCTGTTCGTAGAAGTCCGTTTGGTTGGAGTGTAGCCATCTGCGCACTGCTGATTTCACGTCCACATCTGTCTCAAAGCGTTTGCCGGCCAGGAATTTCTTCATGGGACCAAACAGATGAAAGTCCGATGGTGCAAGATCCGGACTGTATGGTGGATGCTGGAGCACCTCCCAACCAAATTCGGCGATTTTCTGACGAACGACAGCAGCAACATGGGGGCGAGCATTGTCATGAAGAAGTTTAACGTTAATGTTGTGACGTTTGTCACGAATGGCACGACGCAACTTCACCAAAGTTTTAATGTAGGCCGCAGCATTCACAGTGGTCCCGTGTTCAGCAAAGTCCACCAATAAAACACCATGCATATCCCAGAACACTGTCACAAGCACTTTCCTGGCAGATTGAGTCACTTTGAATTTTTTCTTTACTGGGGAACCAGCATGTTTCCACTCCATTGATGCCTGCTTTGTTTCGGGCGTGTAGTGGTACGCCCACGACTCATCACCTGTGACGATTCCTTCCAGAAAGTCATGTCCTTGTGCGGTGTACCGCGTTAAGTGGTCCAAGCTTGCCATCATTCGCTGGCCCTTGTGGTCGTCTGTCAGGTTCTTAGGCACCCAGCGAGCACTAACTTTACGGAATTTCAAATTTTCATGAACAATATCGTACACCGCACCATAGGAAATGTTGAACTTCTGCGATAAGGCTCGCAGTTGCACACGCCGGTCGTTCAGAATTGCCGCCTCAATGCCTCTGACATTCTGCGGGATTGCTGCTGTTGTCGGCCGGCCGGTGCGTGGCGAATCACTAAGGTTCACGCGTCCCTCTTGGAAGAATGTGCACCACCTGGAGACATTGCTACGGTCCATAAAATCATCCCCATACACGCCACGCATGTCCCTGTGAATTGCACTGGGTTTATGCCCTTTGGCACACAAAAATCGAACAACACTTCTCTGTTCCTCACAGGTGGACGACTGTAGCATGCGCGCCATCTTTGTTGCATAGTTCAAGCTTCTCTCGCAAGAGGTGCACCTGAGAAAAAATACCATCTGTAGAGAAAACTTTAAACTATATATCTGTGAAATTTCAACATTCTAGCTGCAATACCAAGGCAGAAAAAAATTATTGTGCGTTACTTTCCGATCCGCCCTATTACAATAATTGTTAAATTTAATTTTGCTGTAAAATAAATATTAATATAAATCAATAATGTAATTAAATTAACTCGCTTGCCATGTGCCATTTTAAATTATATAAAATAACAAAACTATTAAATACTTAATAACGAAGTGCCTTCTTTATTGTTAAATGTACCTACTACAATTGTATGCATGTGTGTGTATAATAACTGATTACAACTTAGTTTGGCGCCATAGCCGAGTGGTTAAGGCAAGAAGCCTGGGCGCAGTGCTATGGAACTTGCGCTGGTACGAGTCCCCATGGGGGAAGACATTTTCTCATTGAATTTCGGCCAGTATGGGACCGGTTCCCACCCAGCATCGTGAAGCATTTGGGTAGCTACAATATGTAACGTTCCCAGATTGATAAGACCAACTATAACGGCTGAGTGACCCGACATGCTGACCACATATTACCCCTACACTGCCTTATGATTGTCTACCTCTTTGATTAACACATATGGATGTGAGGCAAGCAGTCGGTTGGTAGACCAAGGGCTTTCTAGGTCTGTCGCGCTTGGAGTGGAGTTTATTACAGTTTATCTGATGTAAGATTTAATATTTTTGACTTCTAGATTGAACCACTGAATTGAAAAGTGTAAGCTTTCCAGAATGTATAGACATTTTTAATACGTTAGTTATTTATCAGAGTGAAGGAAAAGGCGACACTCATTCGGGAGAAATGTTTAAGCAAGTCAATACGTTCAATCAGTGTTGTGTCATAATTAATAATCAACGACACCCTTTAAAAGGTAAACTAATTAGTGTCGCAATTATAATCTAGAGAAAAAAGAACCCAACCAGACCTTTTCTTACAAGCTTGATATTATCTTACGTGCCCTAAATCCAGACAGGTGACACTGGTTTCTAGTCCTTTCCGAAGGAACATATACTTACGATTTTTACGTCCGAAAATTCCATAAGCGCCGGCAGAGTTTGTTCCCGTGAACTTTAAAACCAGAGGCGAGCATGATAAGCTCTGGTCTAGCAACATCGATTTCACGTCTAAGAAGAGGAAAATAATAAGAAAATGATCTAATCGTATGCATATTGCATTCTCAATGTCATGTTAATAGAAATTGTAACATAACGTAACTTTTTTAAAAATAAAACTGTGCTTGCTATTACTTAAACACGAGGAAACTTGTTGTAATTTGATATCTAAGTCGGTATGGAACTTTCTTCCTACGTGCAAGAAATAATTATATTAAAAGCATGTAATATATGTAACTAGGGGGCACGCCGTAGCGTAGTGGTTAAGGCACTGAGCTACAAGCCGGAGGGTCGAGGGTTCAAGTCCCGTTGGGGTCAGGATTTTTAAACTGACCCAAACCCTCTGGCGGCACTATGGCCCTGGGGTCGACTCAGCCTCTAACTGAAATGAGTACCAGACTCTTGTTCTGGGGGTAAAGGCGGCCGTCACGCAGGGCTGACAACCTGGCTGACATAAAGTACCGATTGTCTAGAAAAAGTGGGAGCCTTAACCTCCTACTACCCTAAGGGCCTCCGGGCCTGTTGTGGGATCACTTTACTTTATATGTAACTAATTGTAGCATGTACAGTCATTATAACGACTGTTATATTCTAACACCATTTATTGACCTAATTAATCTCTTATTAAATATGCTGAAGAATACCTTTTTAAAGAATTATGCTATAAGTATTTGAATATGTATTACAATTGTAGTTATTTGGAATAGTCATACAATATAAGGGAGTGTTACACAATGGGTGGCCACACATAGTTATGGCTTAGCTATTCAAAGTTCACAGGTTGAAAACATTCAAAATAATGATGACTTTCCAGAAGGGGAGAACTTGGTTACATAATATTATGCACTCGAATTGTGTCACACGTGTCCTTAACAAGTACGTCATCTTGCACATGAAGATGGGCGTAACTAAACTATAGCGTCCTTTGCATACGACTAAGGGCGTTGTCACTCAAATTGTATATATATGTAAAATCTTACAATTGTAACCAGACAGTTTGTTATTCTCATCGGTGTAACCGATACGCTGTCTCACTTATTCTGTATTAAAGTCTGTTTAAGTCTCAGCTGAGTTTCTTCATAGTTAGGTTTAACCCTATCTACCAACTACATCTCCGAAGGTTCCCTGGTCCTGATTCCTAAATTATATCTTAAATTATAGATTCTACTAGAACTTCAAGAAGATCTTCACCTCCTGAAAACAACACTTACTTTCTTTTAATTATTATTTATATTATAAATAATCCTTTTAATTATAGAAGGAATCGACCGGGATATTACATGGTGGCAGCGAGTCAGGATTGGAAAACCAGCGAGCAGTGAGACATCCGAAGGTGCGTACGAGCTGGAGAGACTCTTCAATTAGTCCCAGATAATCCAGAGCCTATCCCGAGGGATCAACGCTCCAGAGTAATCCACAGGCGCCGTGGTACCCGTAAACGCACCAGAGGAAAGCAGACTGTGGTCCTGAGGCCAACACCAGCAGCCACCGACGCGCTCGAGGGACGTCCTTGGTGTTCAGCCGTTGGCAGCCTGCACCGCGAGAGGGGTCGTACCCTGAGGGGAGCTGAAAGGCCATCACTACGACCCTGAACTGTGCACCTCAGACCACCCTACATCTTTTAGGTAAGTCCATCTATCATGACAAGCCAGACCAAATCGCGCTTTAAGTTGTTTAAGTTGTAAATGTAATAATGTGTGGTTAAATGATTAAGCCTTGCCTAATGACCCGAGCAGTTGAGATAGTTTATGAAGACTATAGACCACTTTAAGTTAAGTTGACGTAATTATTATTTTTATGGAGTCAGACTAATGATATAATCATAATCATGAAAAATTGTAATAGTAATGATAATGAAAAGATGTTAAATGAATTCTAAACGTATGTCATAAAACGTAGTGATGAATTACATTTTAATTCCATTTCATTCAAATTTATCTTTAAATTTAAATGTAAAAAAAAATATATTTAATAATAATATATATGTGTATTTTTCAGATTAACTCCAACATAGTATTTAATTTTAACTTTGATGCAAATTAAATTTATCTTATTATGGAATTATACAGGATCAGTTTGAACCAAATCAGATTGACAGGGGCATAATACACAAGATTATCGCCTATTGTGGAATAAAATTTATTAGTTGCGATAATGCAGGCAATTAATAAAAATATCAGTAATTTAGGAATCGCGTTAACAGGAAGGACATAATTCCCAATCATTATGGTAGAATGATAGGAGTTGAAGTTATACAAGTCAATAGATAATTAATTAGAAAGTAAATTCGAGAATATTCTGGAATATGGGAACAATTCAGTAAGTTGAGGAAAAGTCAACTTAGAAGTTAGTTGAATAGTTAAAGCAAGATGCCTTAGGACAAATTTATAAGGTTACGCTAGGGGAAAATAAATTTTCTGACGAAATTTCGGCCAATGAGAAACCAGTGCAATCCAACTCTGTGAGACACTTGGGTAGTTACAAGTAGCAGCTCCAAATTAAGAAAATCAGCTAGGCAGGCGGGGAACTCGGCATGCTGATCACATGTCTCCTTTAAGCTAGCTTGATGACCATCTACATCTGTGATTTACACAAGTGGATGTGAGGTCAGCAGGAATTTGGTATATGAAGGACCTTCTACATCTGTTGTGTCATGGAGTTAGAACGTTTGTCAACTTACAGGGATGTTAAATGAGCTTTAACTGGAAATAAGTAATAAATCAGCAATATAGGTCTAAGGAGGAACAGGATAATACGAGAGGAGGGCTAAGGAAATTTACCTGATAGTAACAGAAGTATGTGAATAGAGAAACCACAACATTCGATAGTAATTGTATGATTAAGGTATGCTAGACCAGTCACAAAGAGAATAATGAACGTGGCGAGAGACCACAGCCCTGACTGCGTGGAAACGGGACAAAGCGAGGCACTGGGATGTCTACAAGGACACTTGTGTTGAGTCATCTGAGCAGTCGCAGATGATCCTCCCGTTAGGCCATGCAATAGGCTTAAGGATAGCCTGAAGGATCGGACTAGAGCGAACTCTGGGGGCGGTTTGCTGGAGCTAGTCGATCGTGAAGTTAAGATCGTGAAGTTAAGATAGTGAAGTTAAGATAGTGAAGTTAAGATAGTGAAGTTAAGATCGTGAAGTTAAGATCGTGAAGTTAAGGATAGAAACTGCACTTGAGGGAACGTGCTAGGATAGAAGTAGTCTATCGTTACTGGCGAAAGAGGAAATTGAAATGTATGCGGATGCTTAGACATCAGGTAATGTGCAGGATGAAATGGAAGATTCCCAGAAAACCGTGTCTGTTGGGCAGTGTCACAGGGTGAGCTGCAGATTTTAGTAGAACGCCATATTATGATGGGTTCTGTGACTGTGAGTTTGGCGTAGCTGGGGAGCGCCGGTGGACTGTAAACTCACGTCACGTTGATAACTCCGTAAATAGTTAGGAAGGAACGCCGAGTTACGAGTTCCAGACCTCGAGGTGTGTGACGTTAGAGGGGGACGTTACGGGTCAACGGGACAGGTTGAACTTGGGACTACTGGGGTTTGGAAAATCCCGACGAGACACATCCCACCTCGTATTGAGAATGACATGTCATAAGGTCGGTGCAGGATGCTCATTAGGCCATGAGCCAGGGGGACGCCTTTGATCATGAGCTGAGAACTTGCGAGGTTATGTTCAGTGTGAACAAGTGTAAAGTGACTGGGAGGTTTAGCATATTATTGTGAGAGGGATAAGGTATCCCTAGAACCAGGAATTGAAGTATGAAGTGAATTTGCTCAGGATGGGGAGCGTATTATGCGTTAATTAAGTGTGAATTAGAATTTACTTAGAACAAAGTGAGTACGTTACTTAAGTATAAACAGGGTACTTAGAGTAAGAAACGAGTATACTAGTTGAAAAGGAATAAACGTTTTAAAAGGGATCTAGGAATTGAGAGTAATGTTTACAGATGATTCTATTGTGTGGAATGAATCACGTGATAATTCTGAATGATTGCAAGTTTCCTTAGGATAATTCTTTAACCAAGTTTATGCAGAATCGAGGTTAGCTTAGATTGAGATGAGCCTACAAAATAAATATTATAAAATGCTATATAGGATTATATCTCGTACGAAAACAGGAAAGCAAACCCTTGGTATTTTAATTGGAAGATAAGTCAAAGCGAAGAGGATAGATAACAAAACTAGAACCAATGTTAAGAGATATAAATTATTAGGGAAAGGGTAGGACTAATAATCCCGGAAAAAAGTGGTACAGTCACAAAAATAAATTAAA
Organism: Diploptera punctata; assembly: GCA_030220185.1. Lineage (NCBI taxonomy): Eukaryota > Metazoa > Arthropoda > Insecta > Blattodea > Blaberidae > Diploptera > Diploptera punctata. Next base: position 125,153 of record JASPKZ010009153.1, read on the forward strand.
AGGTGTTTTATTTAAAATTATGAATGACCTAATCGACTGATTAAATTAGCAAAATATGAGATGATTCGCCAAAGAAAATCATACGAAAGGTATAGGAGAGCTAATTAAGGTAAACATCGAACCAGGTGAATAGTGAATTTAAGTGAGGGGATTAAATTAATTTAGGAAGATAATTAATATGCTTCTAAATGTTATAATTACTAAGTGTCTTTATGGTCCGATGTATTGTTCATACATTAACTAAAATACAATTGTTAAATGTACATTTTAGTGTGCTGCTTCGGAGAAAGTTTATAAATGAAGAGTTTCGATCAATTCAGAACAGGTATGTTTTTGTACGTTGTAGTCCAATTTTATGCAATGTTATGATTTAAATAATTTTATAAGCGTGGACGTTTACGATTACGATGAGGAATAATTCTATTTATTACTTCAGAAGTATTTTTCTTTCTTTCAATTTTTTGAGCCTTCTTTCATAGAAGTCTTTCACGCTAACAGACCAGGATAGAGAGAGAAATAAACTGTAATAATAATAACAACACTTGCTCAACTGGAAGTAGTATAATTTCAAAAGTCATGCGGACAATTAGAACTTTAATGTAATGGCAGACTAATAATTACTAATATTGATGTGCAAATTTAGATATTAATATTTGATAAACTCGCGGTTGATGAATAAGAAGTGGCATATTTAATTTACGTATGGACGGAAATGATAAAAAAATATATATATAAATATATAGCCCTATATAAGGATATATGGAGAGCTTAGGTTCCCGCTATTGTATTGAGAGGTCGACATTACTAATCGATAGGTTAGTGTATGTATACAAAAGAGAGACAATCACAAACATGTTTTCGAGTATTTGTTGAAGATGGTATAGGCCTTTTGCTAAACTGAGTAAACATTAAGAAATGCTATCACATATTAATTTGTACGCAGTCGATAATTAAAGAACTTTGGTTAATTATTTAAATTACAAGACACATGTTATGATATTAATCTACGCTACCAGACTCTTTTAGTGAGGATAAGTGGTGTTGCAATAATAATCTATTTTACTAAAACGGTAATACTTCATTACAAAGTAACAAGTTATGAATTAATGGTAATACTAGCATAAAGATACTACAGACATGGCATCTAGCAACATATGCTGTATAAGGGAAGAGAAAGGAAAAAATGCGTAAATGTTAGAGGGAGATAAGAACTTGTAAGAGAGGGTCGTCGACCATGATATAGATAAAGTTATTGAATATGATAAGAGAAAAAGTAGAGTTTTTTTATAAATGTTTCACCCCAAGAATAGTTTGTTAATTTAAAAAGAACAATGTTCCCTAAAGTAGGAGTTTGTTAATAGATGTTACGTGATAATGACTTGAAACTTAATACAGGGTCATTAACAGTATATTTCTAGCGGGTAATTGAGCAAACTCAATAGCAGGCAATGTTGAGAGGAGAATGACAAAGTTCATCTTATTAGGTGTATTTTAAATAATTTTATGCTCGGCAAAAAATGGGTGACACGTGGTTAAGGTCATATGGGAAGATGAAGTCGAAGTAAAAAGGGAAACAGTATGAAGGAATAAGATGCAATTATTCAAAAATTAAAATGCATGTGGTATGCATATGTGTGTGTGGAGACAACTGGGAGTAATTATCCTTGTGCAGATAGGACAGGATAAATGAAACTTAGTGTGAGAAGTGAGTCATATGATTTCTATGTGGTAGGAAAAGCAGGCATTAGCAGCAAAGAATCTGTTTATCATGAAACAAAGTTTTGTCAGATTAATCAATATAATGGAATATAACTAATCGTTCAGAACTGAGAATAATAGGTACGTAAGAAGTTAACAGATATATATTGCGAAGAATATGAGGGACAACCAACATCATCCTTGTTAACAGGTACATATTCTTTCAATACGCAAGAATGAAAAGTAAATTATTTGCAGAATTGAGGAATTTGGGTCGCTAAGTATATCACCTAATTTAATAAATTATGGTAGTAAAGGACTAGAGTAGTAAAAGGAAATTAACAAGTCGAAATGTTAAAGCAACAAGAATCACAATTTTAAAATGATTTAGTGCTGAAGTATGTATTTACTATACTCTAGATTAACTAAATTAAACTTTAAAACGCTTGAGTAACAATAAACTAAACAGCCGTGGAAAAGCTAATAGTTTTAACAAATAGATAAGACCCAGATGAAGGAAAATAAGGTGTTGAGAAAGTTATTGCTAAATTTAAAATATTCATACAAGTCATTCAGTCAACACTAAATATGTACATCTTATGTACATATCCAGTGGAAATAACAATAATAATAATAATAATAATAATAATAATAATAATAATAATAATAATAATAATAATAATAATATCAATAATGATGGATTATGCAGTTTGTTTTATATATAATTCTTATTAATGAATTATATACAAATGGTAGTTCATGCCCTCCTAATTGGAATTCAATGCAATTTAATTAAACTAATTATTTAATTAAACAGTAATGTGGAATTAGATTCAATAATGATTTCGTATAATTAAGATATAGACGGCAACGTTAAAAAAATGATATACGTATATAAGAGAAATATAACATTCGTTTGAAGATATTGTGAATACTTTAAAAAGAGAACCTGCTACCACAATAATTGAAGGTCACGAAGATGTGAGTTACGATGTTTTGAGCTGCCTGGCTGTCACATGATTGGGCTATCCTAACTCTTGTGTTTCTTATCTCATAAATTATGTAACCTTATGAAATTCCATATGACATTATCTTTCCCGAAACCTCTTTACTATCGTCTCTGTAAGACCCTTCTATTTTAAAGGAAGACAATTCTATTACTGTACACCTTACACTTGTGAATAATACAAATCAGATCCTAAACCCTTCCGTAAAGTTCCAGATTATCTGTTGTCCAAATGGAAAATATATGTATGTATTCAGAGTTATATATACATATATATGTGTATGTAGTATGTTTGTAGACATCGCATAGGGAGTATTATGAATTCATTATCTTCATCCGTCTACCGTTCGACCTCAAGGTAAGGTCTTAAGTTTAGGGATTTTATGCTTTTTTAAATGTTTTGTTCTATTTAAAATGAATCAATGGATATTAGTCAAATATACCATGATTACTTTTAAGTTAACTAATTATAAAGGATGTCAAATTCATGGCCAACTGCAAGGCTTTATGTATCTTATACACTTCTATTAAATATGAAAGATAGTCGCCAACTGCAAGGCTTTATGTATCTTATACACTTCTATTAAATATGAATGATAGTCGTCAATATATGCTGAAACATATTTAGCAACTTTGTTGTTGTTTTGACTTGGAATAACAATAACATGCAGAGGGCCAAGATGAGTAAACCGTCAGTAAATTAAACCTAGACAAATTGTTTTAGTCGAAGCTAGTATATGAAGCAGTCTAATTGAGGAATGAAGAAAAAGGTAAGACAACTTGAGAAATATATTCCTTGCAAATACAGAAGGCGCTGTGATTTAAGTAAAGATGCCTGCGTTGTTGTCACGTTGGTTCCTGAGATTCTACAAATGTTGTAACGCCATGCATGATGAAAGGTCAAGTGGCCAGTAAAATGAGTACAATTAAATAATTGATAGAATTTAACTACAGAACGAAAGGAGATAGGAGAAAACTAGCTAAGCTTTTTGCAGTGTTGCATGAATGACAACCTCTCTTAACAGAAACAATAAATTAAAGTAAATGAATTTTAATCGCGCTGAATTAGAATGATGGAGATATTTAAAGAAAAAGACCTAAACTAGTAAAGTTTTAGGTCATATGACCCAAAACTTTGCACAGGGAGGGGAGTGTAATATATGTAACTAATTGTAGCATGTACAGTCATTATAACGACTGTTATATTCTAACACCATTTATTGACCTAATTAATCTCTTATTAAATATGCTGAAGAATACCTTTTTAAAGAATTATGTTATAAGTATTTGAATATGTATTACAATTGTAGTTATTTGGAATAGTCATACAATATAAGGGAGTGTTACACAATGGGTGGCCACACATAGTTATGGCTTAGCTATTCAAAGTTCACAGGTTGAAAACATTCAAAATAATGATGACTTTCCAGAAGGGGAGAACTTGGTTACATAATATTATGCACTCGAATTGTGTCACACGTGTCCTTAACAAGTACGTCATCTTGCACATGAAGATGGGCGTAACTAAACTATAGCGTCCTTTGCACACGACTAAGGGCGTTGTCACTCAAATTGTATATATATGTAAAATCTTACAATTGTAACCAGACAGTTTGTTATTCTCATCGGTGTACCGATACGCTGTCTCACTTATTCTGTATTAAAGTCTGTTTAAGTCTCAGCTGAGTTTCTTCATAGTTAGGTTTAACCCTATCTACCAACTACATCTCCGAAGGTTCCCTGGTCCTGATTCCTAAATTATATCTTAAATTATAGATTCTACTAGAACTTCAAGAAGATCTTCACCTCCTGAAAACAGCACTTACTTTCTTTTAATTATTATTTATATTATAAATAATCCTTTTAATTATAGAAGGAATCGACCAGAATATTACAAGCAGATACATTTCGCAATAGTAAATTATTATGCGAGGTTGGGAAGTGGCTTTACAAAAGTGAGGAAATTATTAAAAACCGAGCGATAGCAAGGTTTTTCATTTCCGAGATTCTGCAAAACACTTCACAAACATGTGTGTACATTTTTTTTATTGCATGATGGTGTTTTCAAAATTATAAATAATAGTAAAATAATAACATCTTTGTTGGAAATATTTACGTTTATTATAAACAACTGAATGCCGTTAGCAGTCTGACCAATGTATATTTGGTAAATGCCGAAAATAATATAGTTGAGACTACAGCAGGCCGTGACACCAATCAGGGGAAAAATGGCGGCAAGTTTGAATTTATTGTTCTATATTGTTTCAAACAAATCTCAGTTAATTTAAACTGCAGTGATTTGTTTGATATAGTGTATATTAACACTACCTTTTGGGTATATTTTTGTATATACATTGTACGTAGTATACATAGAGGGCAGAGGCTTTACTTTCCGCCCTTGGTAGGTAATTTGTAATATTACAGTATAATTATTTAGTTATTTAGCCCATAGGTTGGCAACTCCTAAATATAGGAAACTTAACTTTTAATCATGGTCGCCATTCCTGTAAGTACGACAGAACGCATTATCGTGCAAACAATGATTGTAAAATGCCCTTTTTTACTAAGCGATAACAATAATTTTGACGTCATAACAGTATACGAGGCAACGCCACTAAACGAGAAAATAGAAAATATTTTTACAAATTAAATTTTAAAATACATTAATATTTCACAGACTGAATTCAGAAGTGTTTCATGCATCTATATATACCGTGGAAATGTATGAATAGACCTTCCACTATCAGGTAAATATTCTATTACATAAGTTATCATGTTTAAGTGAAGGGTAAAAGGAAAACTCCATGAAAGTCACTTTTCCATCATTAAAAATTGTCTTTTAATTGAGGCGATTATAAACAAAGGGATGTAAGTGATTTTTTCTCTTGAAAAAATAAATGAGTATGTAATAGTATTAATATATTTTTCGAGTTAACGCATCACCGCGATGATATCATTTAGAATTACCTATGATTTTCTTATGTAACTTCAACTTTTAAACTGTTTTCTCAATACTGCACAACTTGCACTTTTGCTTCTAACTCCCTCAGTTACTACTTTTTTAAACATGTGCTTAATTTGGAAGACAAGTAAACCCATGATTTAAACAGATTCTTTTAATCAAAACTATATATAATAACGATTTAAATTTATAAGGGCTATTTTGTCCCTAAGCACAATTAGCACATTTATTAAAACAAGATTTATTTCATAAAAATTTGGACGGATGCGCCTTGTTGACAAAAAGAATGACACAATAACCGTAAAGTTAACAAGCAACGTCATTCAATATGAAAGAACTGCTAGTTTAGTTTCTGGGGATTTGAAAAACACAAATACACCCACCAGCATCGCCACGAAATTCCTGTTGGATGCAAATATTTCTTATGAACTAACTCTCTACATAAAAGTGTTTCGCATACATATAACTCGGAGGATAATCATGTCAGGGCCTATATATTTTTAGTTTAAGGTATTTATTTGTGAAGTTAGAGATGGCAAGAATCCCTGTGATGATAATAGGATGCATTTACATAATTTAACCCATGTTAATTTCTTTCTTCGCATCATATCTGTTTGTAATTATTGTCCCTACGTATTTGAATTCGGCCACTTCTTCAAAATTTCAAACATTTTTATTAACTGTCCGTTTTATAATGTATTTCATGTACGATCATATATTTTAGGCCTGCTTGTTACACTGAGGCAATTCTATAACAGTATTTTGTTTTTAATGTGTTTCTTCTATTTTTATTTCTGATTTCTTCTCTTTATAATGTTTAATTTCTGTAGCTCCATTAAGATTGGGGAATGTGAGGTTATATACTTTATCTCACATGTGGATATAGAGCGAGGTGGCTCAGGCGATACGTTTTGGGATTCATATTTGATAGGTCCCGAATTCAAAGCCCAGTGCCGATAAACTTGAATTAGGTTTTTCATCAATCCTCAAGGCAAATTCAGGTTTGTAATGCCATTAGAAGTGCCTATTTTATAGTATCCAGCATTTCATAATATAATTAGGTCTACATTATATAAATAAACACACAATGAAATAAATACACGTATATGACCTGTACTAATTTGGAGCTAAGTTCCAGTTTTACTATAAAAAACTTGTTTAAGTTATTTCTCCACCGACTCGGTCTATTGGGGGAACCGTGATGCTATTTTTATTCAGCATATGAACAAATTGTGAAATGAACTGTTGTCGATAGAAACGTTGTTCCTGGGAAACATCGTACTTCACAGGAAATAAGTCTGGAGAGAATAATTAGGAACATCCATTTATTATTTACTAGCCAATACCCGGCGTGCGCTGCTACTCATAAATAAATGCTGATGTGTTTTTACCACCAGCCGCGCACTGTTCGAGAATCTGCTTATCACGATATTCTTGGCATCAATGAAAGACAAAAATGGTTATTGTGAGTTATACGTGGAAGATAAACACATGCCGTCCTGGACTTTTTTGTAGAGTTTTTTGAGATGTTCCATTTTGTGTACATTAATTTGGTGAATTTGTTATGGTTTAGGCAGCGTAAGCCATTTAAGCGTCAAATAGGGACTATATTTCACGTTTTTCACTACAAAGTGTGATTTTTAGGGGTGAAGGGGCTGAGTATTACTACTCCCTTATAGCCTATGTTCATCCACGGAATCTCCCGAACATTTTTCAAAAAGCCCCATCTCAATCGGGTGAACGGTATGGCAGAGCACGCTTGTCCGGGAATCGACTTATCCCGATCTTCTTGGCATCAGCGAAAAACAAAAATGGTTATTGTGAGTTATCCATAAAAGATAAACGTGTGCTGTCGGGGACTTCTTTGTAGTGTTTTTTAAGATATTCAATTCTATGTACATTAATTTGATGTATTTGTTATGGTTTAGGCAGCGTAAGCCATTTAAGCGTCAAATAGGGACTTTATTTCACGTTTTTCAGTACAAAGGGTGATTTTTAGGGATGATGCGGTTGAATATCACAACTCTCTTATAGCTTACATTCATCCCGGGAATCTTCTGAACATTTTGCAAAAAACCGTATCCAAATTGGATCAACGGTGTGGACGAGCATAGAATACAAACAAACAAACCAACAAAAAACAAACATTGATTTTTATATATAAGATTTATGACAAAACAATTACATATGAGCATATAAAATCAGACGTTCAGGCCTACGATTTTTCCATTATGTCCATAGATACACTTTATAAGCAGAATATATTATGCTCCATGCTAACTCACCTGTAAATTCTGTTATTTTCATATCCTCAAAGGCTAATGTGGGATATTCCTCACTAAACTATTTGAAAATATTCAAAATAATTTGTTCCTCTCCGCATTTCTACAGCTTTCGTTTCCAATATTTTAGGAATTCTTGAGAAGTTGCCATTTTGAAACAACTGAAATTTCAACGAATTCTGAATTGCGGATGCGTAGGAATTAAACAATACATATTTAACCTATTAAAATTGTAATTATATATTTTAAGAGGAAAAGTAAAGTAAAGTAAAGTGATCCCACAACAGGCCCGGAGGCCTTTGGGGTAGTAGGAGGTTAAGGCTCCCACTTTTTCTAGACAATCGGCACTTTTTGTCAGGCGGGTTGTCAACCCTGCGTGACGGCCGCCTTTACCCCCAGAACAAGCGTTTGGTACTCATTTCCGTTAGAGGCTGAGTCGACCCCAGGGCCATAGTGCCGCCAGAGGGTTTGGGCCAGTTTAAAAATCCTGACCCCAACGGGACTTGAACCCTCGACCCTCCGGCTTGTAGCTCAGTGCCTTAACCACTACGCTACGGCGAGGCTCCTATTAAACTTATGTAGGCACGTGCTAGATAGGGCCTATTATATATTTTAATTTTATTTATTTATTTAGTGTTACAGAGGAAACTACATTTTGTTGCTCGCTCAAAAGTAAAATCGTCATTCGACCAATGAAAATGGAGTCATACATCTGCTCTGTTTACATCACAACTGGAACTTAGCTCGGAGTTAGCATAGATGTTAAAGTTAGATCTCTCTTGATAAATGCAATTATGTTGAATACAAAATTTTACAAAAGAAAAATTATTAGAAAATGCGTGTTCTGTGTTATTGTAGTAATTACAACTATATATGTATGGTGACCAGCTCCGTGGCCTAGTGGTCAGAGATTCTGATTACAGTTCATGAGGGCTCGAGTTGGATTCCCAGTCAGAGCATAGACTTTTTCCTATGGTCACCCATGGTCTGGATTTGAACTAAGTTTTGGTTTAAGGACTCTCCTGGTGCTTCGTTATTATTAATCATCCAACATGTCATCGGGGAAACGTAACTCCGTCTTCCAGGAGCCTCTTCTTAACCCTTCAGTTAAGATTGAAGTATCCAAAATCTATTTTATTGAAGTTGAAAAAGTAAGAAAAAGCTAAGAACTCTATTAAAAAAGTAAACTCAAACAGAATAGAATACAACTCGGATAATTAGCGCCCAATTTTAATACAGGCGTCTATGGGCTGACGAATCTTACGCAGTGGTCTCTCTCTTCTCTATTTTTTTTGGGGTTTTAGGATATTTTACGAGCTGTAAGTCTATGATACGGAATCCATGGTCTTATAAGAGAATACATTTTATATCTCTAGAACAGGGAGCTGGCCCATTCCTAAAATCTCCAACCCGGAGGACCAGGTTCTTCTAGTCTTTAGAGAATCATCACCGAGTTATAAGACAGCAGATGTTAGTTTTGGTTCTCTTTGGGTAAAAACAACAGCAATAATATAATACTAGTAAATATTAAATTGAATAACAATAATAATTTATTTCCAGGTTTAAAATATACATGCAATATGGTTGTAGTTTTTCTTATTTTTTCAAATATCAGTATGATTTTAAAATTAATATTTTAATATTTCTAACTATTCTATGACTTACTCGAGAAAAGAAACAGGAAATCACATTGTCAGAGGTCTGTAAATTTTAGTACAACAATTATTATTTATAATAATTTCATATGTATTTTCAATTATACCACTGGGTATTTACTGGATATTATGTTTAAAGTAATGTTCTGAAAATATCTGAAAGTAGAGTAGGTTACAGCGATTTGTTCCATTTTGTACTTATTCACAAAACACTTTACATTACAACAAAACAGAAAGGTTTAACTATGTTGTTATGCATACTTCTTAATAAGTAATTATATTAAAATAATAATTGCCATATGATTAAATATTGGTAAATTAAAAACATAAACACATTAAGAATTAAAATGTAAACTTTACCCATACATGTATTATTAACGGTTGTCCCTCTGCTGTCATCAGTCTCGCCGTACATATCCGCACGCCTAAGTAAACAAATCTGCTTCCTGCATGACTTTACTGATATCGCGCCCCGACTGTCCCAGTTCCTAAACAATTCAATAGAAACATCTTACCAAGGAATACATTTTATATACTTACTTACTTACTTACTCACTGGCACTATCGAACCCGTAGGTTCATGGCCGCGCTGACATAAGCTCTCCATACATCCCTATCCTGAGCTAATGCTTTCCAATCATTTCCTGTATAATCTACTTCCCTCAAATCATAGTTAATGTTGTTCTCCCACCTCATTCTTGGTCTACCAACTGGGCGTTTTCCTTCTGGCTTTCCTACAAGAAGTTTCCATGCACGTCTTTCATTCCCCATACGCGCAACATGTCCTGCCCATCGCAGTCTACGGGACTTAACTGTTCTTATTATATCTGGCTTCCTATAAAGACCATGTAGTTCATTGTTATGTAGTCTTCTCCATTCACCTGTCTGTTCATCTCTCTTTGGTCCAAAAATTTTCCTAAGAACTTTATTCTCAAATACTCGTAATCTCCTTTCCTCCCTTAAAGTAAGAGTCCATGTTTCGCACCCATATAATATAACTGGTAGAATAATAGTTTTATATATTTTCAGCTTAACGTTTTTTGAAAGGAGTTGGGACATCAAAAGTCTCTGCAATGCATAATAGCATGCATTTCCAGAATTGAGCCTATGTTTAATTTCTTTGTGCATCTCATTCCTATTTGTGATTATTGTTCCTAGGTATTTGAATTCAGCCAATTCCTCAAAATTTCCCTCATTTGTCATTAGCTGTCCATTTCCATTATATAATGTATTTCTACGTGTGACCATATATTTAGTTTTACTGATATTTACTTCCAGTCCTAATTTCTTAGTGTTACTCAATAGTGTGTGCGTGTTGGCCTTTAGTATCTCCTCGCTATCGGCCAGTAGTACAACATCATCAGCATAAACTAACAGCTTATTAATACCATTCAGTTGTAAGCCTTAATGTAATTCTCTAAAGATTTAATGGCATGCTCTAGTACAAAATTAAATAGTAGAGGAGATAGTGCATCTCCTTGCTTCAACCCATTCTGGATTTCAAAAGTGTCTGAAAACTGTTTGCCTACACGCACCCTACTCGTTGAGCCATTTAGACACATTCGTATAAGTCTAACTAACTTTTTGAGAATTCCGAACTCCAGCAGGATACTATATAACTTCTCCCTCTTAATTGAATCATATGCTTTTTTGAAGTCTACATATAGTTGATGTACAGTACCATTATATTCCCATTTCTTTTCTAAAATCTGTCTTATACTAAAAATCTGATCTGTTGTAGACCTGTTTCTTCTAAATGCACATTGATGATCTCCTAGAATGTCATCAATATAGGGAGCAAGTCTGCTTACTAATATATTTGTTAGAATTTTGTACGAAGTTGAAAGTAATGAGATGCCCCTATAGTTGTTGCAATCAGTTTTATCTCCTTTCTTATAAATTGGTACGATAATTGATTCCTTCCATTCATCTGGAAGAGCTTCTTTTCCCAAATCATACTAAGCAACCAGCGTATCTTGTCCATCAATTTTTCTCCCCCTGATTTTATCAGTTCTGCTGGGATCTCATCTGAACCTGATGCTTTATACATCTTCAATTTTTCAATTGCCATTTCAACCTCTAATGCACTTGGCTCTGCGACTAGCATTTCTGCTGTCTGTAACTTATCCTCCTCAATGTCCTGTTCTGTATGTACATTTAATAGCTGATTAAAATAACTTTTCCATCTATTTAATATACTCTTGGAATCTGCAATCATATCCCCATTTTCATTCCGAATTATGTTTGTTCTAGCCTGAAACCCTTTCTTCTCTATACTAATTCCCTGATATAATTCTCTAATGTTCCTATTTTTTGCATTCATTTCAAGATCATTAATCTTCTCTCTCAAATATTCCCTCTTTTTACTCTTTAGTAACTTGGTGGTTTCCCGTCTAACACTACCCAATTGCTCTAAATTTACCTCATTTGGCTCGTGTAACCATTTCATTTTTGCTAGCTTTCTTTTCTTTACAATGTCGGCACATTCCTCATCAAACCATTTCTTGTTTTGCCTCTTTTTTAAACAACCAATGCTTTCTGATGCTGACAATTTAATAGTATCTCTTATAGCCTCCCATTCTTTATTTATATCAGTTTCTTCTTCGTTTGCCACATTGTCATCTGAAGATTCCAGTACTTCAAATCTATTAGCAATTTTGATTTGGTATTCTTGCCGCATTTCATCATTTTTCAAGTTTTTTATTCATATTTTACTGAATCATCTTTAGCGTTTGTTCCTCTCATAAGCGATAGCCGTTGTCTGATTTTCACCCTGACCAGATGATGATCTGAATTGCAGTCTGTCCCTCTAACTGATCTAACATCAATGATGCTACTGTGCCAGCGTTTATCCACTAATACATGATCTATCTGGTTCCGAGTTTCTCCATCTGGGGACGTCCAGGTGTATTTATGAATATCCTTATGCTGAAATGTTGTGCTCTTAACAATGAGATTCTTTGATGTGGCAAATGTGACTAATCTAACCCCGTTGTCGTTACTATCTTCATGAAGACTGAATTTGCCTATTGTTGGTTTGAATATATCTTCCTGCCCCACTTTTGCATTAAAATCTCCTAAGACAATTTTCATATGATATCGTGAAAGGCTATCAAATAAGCATTCTAATTCTTCATAGAACTCATCCTTGATCTTGTCATCTTTATCTTCTGTGGGGGCATGTACATTTACAATTATAAAATCATGTCGTTTACCCTTTAGAATTATGTATGATATCCTATCACTAACAAACTTAATATCTCGGATAGCGGATAGGATCCTCCTTCTGACTAAAAAACCCGTTCCAAATGCAGGTCTTTCTGCACCCCCATAGTATAATGCAAAGCTTCCTGATTCCTGACTACCTTCTCCTGGCCACCTAACTTCCTGTAAAGCGACTATATCCAAGGGCGATTTATCCAATTCCCGCGTTAATATCTCTAGTGCCCCGCTATTGTATAAAGTCCTAACATTCCATGTTCCTAGGAACATGTCCCTGTGTTTGAGCCTTTGGCATGGGTTCCCTGAAGTAGTCCCCGCCCGGAGAACCGAATGGGGGACTATTTGACCTCCGGAAAATTTTACCCCAGTAGAACCCATGTCCGCATTTCTTGACGGTTGTATTTTTACGGTGAAAGATCGTCACTCTTTCGACCAAGGTACTTATTTCGTCTGGCTTATCACCTTCGACCAGTCCGGCATGGGTAACCTTATCGGCAGCAATGCTACCGCCGGCATAGCTCTCAGGATCATTTAAGCACACAAGCCACTCCACCACGACAAGGTAAAGATACCATGGAGGGACATTTTATATACATTTAATAATTTTCACAGTAATTACTTTAAAGGGGGAAGGGCATTACTAATAAATACTGACTTTACATTTATATACATAATAAGACTTATGTATCCAGTACTCTGGTAGCATATAAATTGTACAGTCCAGATAATCTAACGTATTTAATATTATATTTTGTCGTTTTTAAATAATCATATTTAAACTTGAAGTGTCCTCTACAAACTGATTTTTAAGTTGTTTTTGGAATAAACTTTTATAATAACTGGGGAAAATAAAACATATACGTTGTAAACAGTGTTTATTGCAGGTAGTCACTACCGTTTTAATAGCAAATATTTAATGTAAAATTTCCTTCTGAGTATTACAATCCCTAGTGTTCTGTTTCTTAGGTTTGTATTTAATTAAACTGTTCCTCTCTCTAGCTTATATGTGGATAGGCTTATGTGTTATTTATGTTGTGTGATCCTGTGCTTTATGATGACCCTGGGACCGTGATAACTAACTTTATTACTTTTTAAAACAATTAACCGTGAGATAAGTTGGGTTGTTTACGTCTCCCCAAAATAGATCGGCAAATACGTTTGTGTCTTTAAACCCTAGCTTTTCAACAAGACAGTTGACATTTTTTGAAAATGTAATTATTTTGTTTAAATTTACCTTAAATTACACCTGAAAAATGATGTTGCAATATCTAAATTAATAACATAAAAATACATAGTTTGAAGTCTGAGGTCAAACAAGCGATATGTATTAATTTAAAAAATACAGAGAAGCATCAAAGGAAAAATATATTAATAAAATCGATATTTCAAACAAATAGATCATCTGGAGTTCATAAAGAAAAAAAAGGAAAAACCATAACAAATATCCATAAAATGATAATTTCAGCTCTCTACGGCATCATGGTTTGGTTCAGATAAATGGGACATGCGCTTGATCGATTCCCGATTGGCAGGACATTTTCTCATGAGATTTGAGCCAGTATGAGGACGATACCCACGCAGAATCGTAAGAAATTTGGGAAGCTGTAATCAGTAGCGACTATAACAGCTGAGGGACTCGACAGGATGACCACTTGTCACACATGTACTCTTTTGATTATCGCCCGTCCCTGTTGGCCTGGTAGTCTAAGTGCCATACACCAGGGTGTTTAAGTTAGTTTAAAACAGAATAACAAAATGTTATATAAAGTTATGTAAAACTGAATATTTGTAACTTTAAAGATAAATTGTTATAATGACCAATAAGTTAAATTTAAATTATAGAGTATATACACTACATCACCAAACAATAAGCATTTAAACGAATGTAAATATGATACTTCAACAAGTATTTAATAACTACCTGATAGAGAAATTGTTGTCTATTGATCTTCCAAAAACTTCAATTATGTAAGTTGAGAGATTTAACTATTATGTATTTGATCTGTCAAATATTAATATTTTATTCATTTCATTTAAAGTGATTTTTTTTCAGTTTTACATTCAGTGACGTTGCTTCGTAACCTTATAGATATTACGTCACAACTTTTGTTATCGCTGTGCAACAAAGCCCATTTTATACAGAAGTGTTGTTAAGTTCACTTTTTAATTAGTCTCTTCTTCTTCTTCATCGTCTTATTCTTCATAATTTGTAGGATTTTCATCCTGTTTACTTCCAAAATAACTCCTCGGTGGAAGACGTATTGGATGTTCTGCATTCACTCTTTATCCATCTCTTGGCAGGTCTTCCTCTTGTTCTTCTCCCGTAAATTGGTCTATCTTAATTAGCTCTTTTTGCAAAGTCGATTGTCTTCCAATTTTTCTATACGCCCTTTCCAATATTTTCGTCCAATTTTAAATAATACTTACTTACTCACTGGCACTATCGAACCCGTAGGTTCATGACCGCGCGGAGATAAGCTTTCCATACATTCCTAACCTGAGCCAATGCTTTCCAATCACTCCCTGTATAATCTACTTCCCTCAAATCATAGTTAATGTTGTTCTCCCACCTCATTCTTGGTCTACCAACTGGGCGTTTTCCTTCTGGCTTTCCTACAAGAAGTTTCCATGCACGTCTTTCATTCCCCATACGCGCAACATGTCCTGGCCATCGCAGTCTACGAGACTTAACTGTTCTTATTATATCTGGCTTCCTATAAAGACCATGTAGTTCATTGTTATGTAGTCTTCTCCATTCACCTGTCTGTTCATCTCTCTTTGGTCCAAAAATTTTCCTAAGAACTTTATTCTCAAATACTCGTAATCTCCTTTCCTCCCTTAAAGTAAGAGTCCATGTTTCGCACCCATATAATATAACTGGTAGAATAATAGTTTTATATATTTTCAGCTTAACGTTGTTTGAAAGGAGTTGGGACATCAAAAGTCTCTGCAATGCATAATAGCATGCATTTCCAGAATTGAGCCTATGTTTAATTTCTTTGTGCATCTCATTCCTATTTGTGATTATTGTTCCTAGATATTTGAATTCAGCCACTTCCTCAAAATGTCCCTCATTTGTCATTAGCTGCCCATTTCCATTATACTCGTATACTGAATTCCTACGTGTGACCATATATTTAGTTTTACTGATATTTACTTCCAGTCCTAATTTCTTAGTGTTACTCAGTAGTGTGTGCGTGTTGGGCTTTAGTATCTCCTCGCTGTCGGCCAGTAGTACCACATCATCAGCATAAACTAACAGCTTATTAATACCATTCAGTTGTAAGCCTTAATGTAATTCTCTAAAGATTTAATGGCATGCTCTAGTACAAAATTAAATAGTAGAGGAGATAGTGCATCTCCTTGCTTCAACCCATTCTGGATTTCAAAAGTGTCTGAAAACTGTTTGCCTACACGCACCCTACTCTTTGAGCCATTTAGACACATTCGTATAAGTCTAACTAACTTTTTAGGAATTCCGAACTCCAAGCAGGATACTATATAACTTCTCCCTCTTAATTGAATCATATGCTTTTTTGAAGTCTACATATAGTTGATGTACAGTACCATTATATTCCCATTTCTTTTCTAAAATCTGTCTTATACTAAAAATCTGATCTGTTGTAGACCTGTTTCTTCTAAATGCACATTGATGATCTCCTAGAATGTCATCAATATAGGGAGTAAGTCTGCTTACTAATATATTTGTTAGAATTTTGTACGAAGTTGAAAGTAATGAGATGCCCCTGTAGTTGTTGCAATCAGTTTTATCTCCTTTCTTATAAATTGGTACGATAATTGATTCCTTCCATTCATCTGGAAGAGCTTCTTTTTCCCAAATCATACTAAGCAACCAGCGTATCTTGTCCATCAATTTTTCTCCCCCTGATTTTATCAGTTCTGCTGGGATCTCATCTGAACCTGATGCTTTATACATCTTCAATTTTTCAATCGCCATTTCAACCTCTAATGCACTTGGCTCTGCGACTAGCATTTCTGCTGTCTGTAACTTATCCTCCTCAATGTCCTGTTCTGTATGTACATTTAATAGCTGATTAAAGTAACTTTTCCATCTATTTAATATACTCCTAGAATCTGCAATCATATCCCCATTTTCATTCCGAATTATGTTTGTTCTAGCCTGAAACCCTTTCTTCTCTATACTAATTCCCTGATATAATTCTCTAATGTTCCTATTTTGTGCATTCATTTCAAGATCATTAATCTTCTCTCTCAAATATTCCCTCTCAAATATTCCCTCTTTTTACTCTTTAGTGACTTGGTAGTTTCCCGTCTAACACTATCTAATTGCTCTAAATTTACGTCATTTGGCTCGTAACCATTTCATTTTTGCTAGCTTTCTTTTCTTTACAATGTCGGCACATTCCTCATCAAACGATTTCTTGTTTTGCCTCTTTTTTAAACAACTATTTAGTTTAATTGATAGCGCGAAGCCCCTATATTGATTTAAATATCAAATTACATCTAGTTTTCTCGTGTAATCTCCAGTTTAAATATTCATAAGCACAGGGTTATCTTACAAAAATGTCATTAAGTAATAATATTAGATAATATGACAATGGGAATATAATATATGGGAATACCGGGTCATCGGGAAATGGCGGTCAGTGGATTATTTGAAATAGTATGGTAGGCCTATAGGCTACATTATCTCGTAATAAGTGCCTCTAATGTCTCTAAATCCAGATTAAGGAAACTACTGTGAACACTTCAGGAAGTCATTGTTATTATAGCTTCTGAAAAATTTGAGAGTGTATGTTTTATGATTCTGGCTTTCTGCAATTGTTGTTTAGATATTTTTCTCTAGTAAATTGATGTTACTTTCAGTTATACATGTTGCTGGAATACAAAACAACACGATTGCTTCAATTATTTGTAGATAACTATAATTTATTAAATGAGCAAGTGACTTTCAAGTTAGGTTAAACATTTGTGACAAGGGCGGTCAAGGTGACTGGTGATCGTCATTCCACCACATGAACTTCATATTAAAAAGTCGTTCATAAGATTACACCACAATAAATACTGTAACCACGTTAAGTTTCTAGCTAATATGGTCCGTGGTTTGAGTCCGACGCAATTACGTGAATTGGCTTATGAGTGTGCGGAGAAAACCGAATCAAACTTGATTTTAACTATTAAAAGAAAAGTGGTGGGAAAGATTAGCTGCATGGAGTTTTATATAAAAGTCCATTTATAAGTTTTAGGAAGCCCTAGGCTAAGTAACTAACTCACTCACTGGCACTATCGAACCCGTAGGTTTATAGCCGCGCGGATATAAGCTCTCCATATGTCCCTATCCTGAGCCAAAGTTTTCCAATCATTCCCTGTATAATCTACTTTCTTCAAATCATAGTTAATATTATTCTCCCACCTCATTCTTGGTCTACCAACTGGGCGTTTTCCATCTGGTTTTCCTACAAGAAGCTTCCATGCACATATTTCATTCCCTATTCGGGCCACGTGTCTTGCCCATCGCAGTTTACGAGGCTTAACTGTTGTAATTATATCTGGATTCCTATAAAGACCATGAAGTTCATTGTTATGTAGTTAAAGTAGAAGGACCAATAATTTTCTTTAAATCATATTCACCATCTTCTCCATTCACCTGTCTGTTCATCTCTCTTTGGTCCAAAAATTTTCCTAAGAACTTTATTCTCAAATACTTGTAATCTCCTTTCCTCCTTTAAAAGGAATCCCTAGGCTATTAGTTTTAATAGGTTCCTGAGTTTCTCTTAGAGTGATGTTTCCCATTTGCCAATATGCATCGTCACTTATATTCATATGCAGTATGCATAAACTGGATATCAACGTCAAAAATTCCACATCTCTTCTTACAGTAAATGAGACCAGAACGTGTGAGCTATGTTACTAATCGAAAGCGATGGAAAAATGTTAGTTATTTGTGCCTTGAGTGCTTATGGCAGTTTCATTTCCCCGATGTAGGTATTCCAACGAAATATTTTGTTCTCTCTGTTAAAGAAAGACGTACCACCGTCGGCCAGGTACGAATATTCAAAGGCAGGATGGACAAGTGAACGTCTTCATGATCTGCTTCGAGCATTTCACTCTCTATGCAACATTTTAGAAAAATAATGATATTCTTATGTTCGATATTCCCAGCAGTCACTGGATTCTACCGAGTAACGTGTTGTGAAATTTAATTGTTTTGTTAACTTTTATCTTAAATTAGATTTGGTAGATTATGTTGATCTGTAAACACGTGGGCACCTAACTTAACAATGTATAATTTTGAAGTCTGAGGACAAAATAATAAACATTAAGCAGTAGTCTAACCTGATAAAGATTATAATTATCATTATGTAATATCCTCAACTCGTGTCCAACATAGGGTTGGGATGAGGGGTGAGATGAAGCACTTATATTTATAGAAGTCTGTGAACGACAAATTGCGTCTGACGCTACGTCACAGGGTCGAATGAACGAAATGTATGTGATGAGTTTGGATAAATCCTGAATTGAAATTTGTGGCAGGGAAAAAACGGTTGAAATCAACAAAGATATAATTACTAATGAAAATAATTATATTAAAACATGAATATCCCAAATAATCACATAACCTGGAGTTCATAAATAAAAAATCAATAGACGGAAGAAAATAATTTACCTGGAAATTTTCATATAAATAATAATATATAATGTTGAGAATGGATCGGATTGTAGCATCATGTCTTGGCGCGGAGCTACCAAACGTGAGTTAGTTTGATTTACTATGAGGGAAAAATTTTTCTTACAGAATTTTGCCCAGTCAGCGTCATGAGGAATTTTGGTAACTCTAAAATATAGCGGCTCCAGTTTCAGTGAACTACTTATAAATATTGTAAGATCGGTAGGCTGACCACATGTTACCCATATACCATCTACATTATAGACTTCCTCTGAAAAAAATATAAAGTTCTAAGTGGTTAGACAGTTGGTAGATCTCTCTCGTGCCAAGAAGTTTTTATGGGTTAAAGAATTAATATTTAATTAATATAATTTAAAACCGTAATTTTCTATTTCATATTTAGTGACGTTGCTTGGTAACGTTACGGTTATTGTGTCATTCGTGTTGTCCACAAGGCGCATTTTGTCCAAATTTTTATGAAATCAATCTTATTTTAATAAATATGCTAATTGTGCCTTAGGGGAATATAGCCCTTATAAATTTAAATGGTTATTATATATAGTTTTGATGCGGAGGACTAGTGGTTATGCTCCTTGCCTCTGGTTCCGAGTGTCGCGGGTTCAAACCCGGCCGGGGTCGATGGATATTTTAGGACGGAAAAATTGAAGGAACAAATCCTCCAGGAGAGACTCTTTCTTAACTGTGGGTCCCGAGTCTGAAGTATTTTCAGGCTCGTGTAAGATCCTTAGACCTGAATAAAGAGGCCTCTAAGCAAAATTTACTGACTTCAACATCCTAGTAATACCTTAGTTGCTGTTAGATGTCCCATTGGGTCGGTGTGTTGACCGCATGCCATCCAAGACACCTATTAGCAAATAAGGTAACTAAACATTAAATTGGACTAGTAATTCCTTACAAAACTGAGGCAATGGCTCAACAATGGGCTACGTCATTATCGATAGATTATACCTAGTTTTCTCCGTTCAAATATTCATAATGTAGTTCGCACTGCGACCGATATTATCTATTACAGTGTAAAGACATAGGAACCTCGATAACAATTGAACGCATGAACACAATCTTCGTACATGGCCATTGGTTGCAATAACATCTGTTATTATAATATACCTAATGGCAAAGATAACTTTAAAGAAGTGACATTATTGTAACATTATATAATAGTTTGGCAAAATACATGTAATACGCATACAATTAGAGCACGTGTATTTTCCTCTCTCTCTCTCTCTCTCTCTCTCTCTCTCTCTCTTCTCTCTCTCTCTCTCTCTCTCTCTCTCTCTCTCTCTCTCTCTCTCTCTCTCTCCCTCTCCCTTTCTCTCTCTCTCCCCCTTTCTCTCTTTCTCTTTCCCCATCACATGTGCTGTAATCGATACTGCTGGAAGAGTTAACATACTTGCTCCAGGATTTGAAAATGCATGGGTTCAAACACGGCCTGGTAGTCTGAATTTTCAGGGCATAAAAATCCTTAATCTAGGTTCCTTCGGAAGCGAACTAAATAATTTGGTTCTCTTTCTAGATTTGCGGCACTACAAAGAACATCAAGCTTGAAAAACGTGACTTTTGAGCATTTTCTTTGTATTGAGATGTTAATGATCTTGGCTTTAAGAAGTAAGTTTATCGTAAAATATAAATAATATCATAACACTGATTTATTGATTCGGACTTGCAACTATCTTTTTCCCGACTATACATAATATTTGTCTTTCTTTCGTAGGAAATGTTTACGGAGACTGGACTAACTACCAACCCCCAACTTGGAAGATCGGTAAGTACTTGTTTAAGATTTTTTCCTGTAGAAATGACACCGTCTCTGTGGCTAATATGCAGCTTCTACCAGTTGATCTCTTTCCTACCATTTCTGATATTGGAATGACAAACTTAACCTCGGCCTTGATTGATTATTGCTTCTTTGTATGGTTTTCGTCCAAAGTTTGTTTATTCAGGAACGGGGGTCTGTTAATAGCTATGATATTTCTGGTCTTGAAAAACAGAAATCCCCCACCACTATCTAGGTCATTCAATCTCAAAGGGGGTAATTATGCAGAAACGTTGCATGGACGACATAAGAATCCGTTCATTTGAACTACCTAGTGAACGATATTTAACATTCATTGTAACGAACCATTGTCACGGTTTTTTGTTGTTTCAGTCATTGTAAACATGGCGCGATGAGGTTTAGTATATTTCAGTTTTACATCTTGCAGTTTGCTGAGGAATGTCGGAGTTAAGACGGGCATAGAGCTGATAATGTGTTTGTTTTATAAACACTAACTTTATACGTTACAATATATTTACAGAATTTCGTGATGGGAGGAAATAATGTAGGTACATTTTCCATTATTATGAGCGTATTTTTAAATTCTTAAAGTATTAGAGATCATATCTTTAACTTCAAATCAATTTTTTTAAATAACTGTGTTTTTTAGTCCAGAGAGTAAATCCTTATTTGCTGTGTGATATCACTTTCATTATATGTTTATTGAAAATGAGGACTTGAAAACATTTGCTTGTTTCAACAAGTTATTAATGTATAAATATTAGATGTTTATTTTTTTAATTCTCCAAACAGATTTTAACTGCTAGTAGTATAGTCATTAACGTTAATATATTTGAAACTCATCTATAGATTGTCGTGTTTGTTGCGTGCCTGTTACAGGCTAATATTACACATAATACTACACATATATATGTATGTTATGTCATGCTTCTATACTGACCTTAATTGAAGAGATCTTTGGGATGATCTAGAAACGATATACCGAGAATGCTTGACTGAAACCATTACAGGCATTGGGCCTTTAACTTTTCGTAAGAAGAAGAATAAGAATATGAAGATGATATAAATAAATATATACATATTGGATCTCAGCTAGTGGTTGGAGGTGATGTATAAGGCACAGAATTCTCCTTCTATACCTTTGAAATTTACTGCATCAACCCGGATGGAAAATTAAAAGTCATAAATATTGTCTTTCAACAAATGTAAGTCAGGCAAGAAAGTTTCAAAAATGTAGTATTTTACTGTGCTTAAAGAAATCACCAATACAGGCTTTAACACATAAACATCCCTCATGTTCTCATGTATCAAACATTCAAGCCTTATTCAGAGACAAAAAATGTGCAGAAAATAATTAAACTTCAGTGGATTCCTTCCCGTTGTTGAATACAAGGTAACGAAATAACATACACATTAGCCAAGAAAGGCCCCCAATTTATCATACAACTACATCAACTCTTTGAAGCTGCTGTCAATAGAAATGTAAATAAAAATGTACCGACAGTATAGAATCATCAGCTTGGGGAAAAAATAATGGAACACGCTTCTTGGAACACGCCACATTGTACCAAAAAGTCAAGGAAAAATCAGTTGCAGCATTTCAAATGTTAACTGGCCATGACCACATTGCGGAACATATACACCCACTTAACATCTTGGAAAGATGGCGGACGAGACGGAACGGCAGCTAGAGAATGCTCTAAAAAGTGTGGAAAATATCACGGAAATAGGAGGTTACCTGAAGAAGGAAACGAAGGAAGAACTACAAAATGCGGTAAGAACCATACGTAGTTATATTTAAATCAATGAAATGTAAACTAGATACTAAGATGAACGAAATGAGAATAACCAAAACAAAGAGGTTACACATGGCAAATTGATAGAGGCACGGGAACCAGACAGCTGCCCAGCGGGACAAGTAGCGCCATCTCTTGTCCACCTACAAGAAGTAACAAATAGTGTCTGCCACAGCGCTACATCTGACGGAGAAGAAGAGAAGCACCAAGACACAACACAACACGCACCGACCAGTACAAAGAAACAAGCTCACGACAATAAACACAAAGACAGGGGAGCCAACCAGACAGCAATAAACACTGAGATAATAAACGACAACTAGAAAACATAATAGACTTTTTAGAAAACAAGCTGGACAAAAAGATTGAACAGAAAATTAACCAAAGGCTAATAAGCAAGACACCAATGAAACTAAACTACAATGAAAGAGGACAAATAACATGAGAGATGAAGAAAACACCAACGCTTTCGAAGAAAAGAACAGAAATTATCAGAAAGAAACAGAAAGGGAAATAAGATACACAGAAGACAGCAGACCGTTTATAACCGGGCAAGGGCACAGGAAAGAAGACGACGAACTGCAAGCAGCGGAAAAGATGGCCTGGATGTACATAGGAGGACTCAAACGCAACACCACCGAAAGCAACATAAAAATTCCTGGAAAAAAACGGCATTAAGGGTAATATAGAATGTGAAGAACTTCACACCCTAGGAGACAGAAAAGCTTTCAAGATCGGTTTCCCTTACATCTACCTGGAAGACGCACAGAACGCGGATTTCTGGCCACAAGGAATTAAGGTCAGAAGATTTCGATTTCGGAGATACTCATGAGAAGGGAAGAAGACGACGGGGTGGAACTACAATAACTTAAACAAGAACGTGGCAAAGAAAAATGAACCCCAGCAGAATAAGGAAATAAATATACTACTATGGAACATAGAGGGAATAAGAAATGCACTACCCTACATACCAAAGAAGACAATAGACAATACGGACGTCATGATACTCACAGAGACCTTCCTTACCGAAGACATAGAATTACAAGGTTACTACGCCATACATGCACTAGCAACCCCGACGGAGGGAAGACCAGCAGGTGGAGTCACATGTTTCATAAAGGGAGAACAGGAGATATTGAAGGAATTACCAAGGAGGAAAACATGATCATAGTACAAACCTCCACAGTAACAATAATAGGAATATACATACAACCAAGTGCTCCCATCGAAAACATAATAGATAAAATATCAACAGCCATCGAACAAACAAAAGCAGATAAAAATGTAATACTCGCCGGAGACTTTAACTGCAGGCTCGATAAGGAAACTGCCAAAACACACATTCTGCTAGAGACTCTAGAAGAGGAAGGGTTCAAAATAGCGAATACAAAGGATACCCCAACTTATTTCGCACAGAACGGCCACAGCACGATCGATCTAGTATTCTTTAAAGGAGAAAATCTAAAACTAATCAAACAAAACGGGCTATGGAACTCCGCAGCGGCACCCATACGGAAACACACTCCCGATAATGACAAGTTTCCATATGAAAATACCACAAACGAGGAAAGAAGCGAATGGACCAAATATATACACCAGGCAAATACAACAGGAAGTAATAAAACTCAACGAAGAAAACATCGAGAAAGCAAGGGATCTAATAGAAGAAGGCAAACTCGAAGAAGCCCTAGAAATCTCCACCCAAGTGATGAAGAAAGCTATAAAAGTAAGAAAAAGAAGATATGCACAAATATGGTTCGACCAAGAATGCTACAAGGAAAGGAAAGAAACATTGCATGCACTACACATAGCAAAACCTACAAACGACAGGAAGACCTAACCAAGTACGCAGAAAAGAGAAGGAACTACAAAGGAATACTAAAAAGGAAAGAGAAGAATATACAGAAAGACAAGGAAGAAAGCTAGCGGAGGACGCAAAATCAAATCCGTTTATAGCATTGAAAAAGAGAATCTCACCCACAACAGGAGAAATTCACATACAAAAATGGGAAAGCCACTTCTCAGACCTACTGAATAAGCAGGACATGGACCGAGCATATGACTTGGACAAAACGAAACTCACACAGATCCAAGAACCGATAACATCACAAGAACTCAGAAAGGCAATAAATGGAGGGAATAACAAAAAATCTGCAGGCCCAGACAACATCTACATGGAACACCTCAAAGAATCGCTCGACAACTTAGAGGAACTATGGAAAGACTTGATGAACAAATGCATACAGAAAGGAGAAATTCCGGAGAGATGGAACACAGCGACCCTAAAGATACTATATAAAGGAAAAGGGGACAGAGCATCACCTGATTCATTCAGAGGAGTAGCGCTAGAAAACGCCTCCTTAAAGTGTTCACAAAGATCCTCAATGAAAGACTCCTAGAAGCGACCAAGGGACACATCCCGGAAAACCAATTTGGATTTACGAAAGGCAGAAGCACTGTACAAGCAGTGAAATATCTAATGGACCAAATAGAAGACGCCCTAAGACATACAAGAGGGAAGTACCATGCAGTATTCGTCGATTTCAAGAAGGCTTTTGACTCAATAAACAGACAAAAGCTCATTGAGAAACTGAAACAGATGATCGGAAAGGAAGACCCACTAGTGAGAATAATCGAAGCCTGCCTACAGCGAACATAGTCCAAGTAAACAACAATGTTGAAATTTCGGAAGATATAGTACAGACGAACGGAGTTCTGCAAGGAGATCCCATGAGCCCCACACTGTTAACATCTATACAGCAGACGTGAACACCATAATCGAGGAAAACTCAAAAGCAAAACTAATCTTATATGCAGACGATATGGTGATAGGAGCTACAGAAAAGGAGGACATACAAAAAGCAATAAAAAGATTAGAGATCTGGGCACAGGAGAACAACGTGCAGATAAATGAAGAGAAAACAGTCCAGATGACATTAGAAAAGGGGGAAAATCAACATCAAAAGACACATAACACTACTCAATCAACCACTACAAAAAGTGGGAAAATACAAATATTTAGGATTCACTCTACAGACAAACGCAACGTCCTTCGGAATACACATCCAAGAAAGAGCAGCGGCAGCCATCCGAACATCATACAATATCCCGAATCTGGCCAACTTATCGACAGGTACAGCAATGCAGTTATTCAAAACGACAGTGGCACCAGTTATTACATATGGAATAGAGATAATTTGGGAAAAACTTAAGATCGGAGATCTGATAAGAATCGAAAAGTGAAAGCAATGTTCATGAAACGGATCCTGAGAATAGGAAAAACAGCGCCATCTCGTTTTGCTTATGACTCATAGAGATACCTACTTCATAGAGGACATAAGAACCCAATTCTATCTACAATCCACAGAACCATACCAGAATTCATAAGCATCAGAAATAGGAAGAAGAAGGAAATAGACATAGATTTCTACACACCACAACTGCCATGCTGGACGACAGATGGACCAGAGAGTGCAACCCCCAGAGACACGTCACAACACGACTCGCAGTACACGGATTTCACAACAAGATATGTACAAACAAAATTCCACGAGCCGACCGAAGATGCAAGTGTGTGTTGTGTGGACAGAGATGCGGCAAATACCACATCATAACATGTGCGAAAAGGACAAAACCCCTTACAGACTACAGCAAAGACTAAACCACCACTAATGCTCAACCTGAGTGCACATTTATTATTATTATTATTATTATATTATATTATTAACATCTTCTCATCACCTAGTTGCCTTTTGTGTTGTGATAGCGACAGAGTTATTAATTACGACCTTATGAAACTAAGTACTGCTTTGAAAACCTCCAATTTAATCTGATGGCGAATTATAATGGGAAGTTTACCGTAAAGTGACTTTGCTCCTAATGTCAGGGCGTTGAATTATATAAATTTATAACGTTACTGTGACACTGAATACAGTATGTTGTGAAATAAAAGTTGTCACCTTCTCGTGGTACAACCCGTTTTCACAAACGAGGCTCTGAGGACCGAGTCACGGCGGTATAACCGTTCCATCGGAGTAAATGCAGTATCCTAATGTCTGTCCAGAGACTAAAAGGTAGCAGCCCTACCACTGGACTACTTAGCGTCGGGCCAGTAACCTGTCCTAAGGAACTTCAAAACTACTTTCAAGTCTCAACACGAAAAAATCCAGAAGGAATTGAAATATGTAAATTCGTGAATGTACTATGATGATGATGATTTATTTTGCCAATAATCTCGATTGATGTTAAATATAAAATCTGTAATATTACGAACGGCATATTTTACTATCTTCTAAATATTGTTGTAAGAGATTACGTTTATCAGTCATTATTTTAGGGATTATGCTATAACCTTTTTTAAAGGTTTAGAGATTTGAAGTGCTGCAAATTGACGATATTTAAGCTGATGAGAATGAAACAATTCACCATGTTTTATTCTTGCACTTCGATTGGGAAGCTCTGTAAACTGGCGATGGAACAGATACTAATTATTTTTTTGAAGTGCTGCTAGTGTTTACCACAATGTCTTGCACGTATAATTATCTTCTATACTGATCCAGTAAACACTAGAACATAACACTACACAGTAAATATGTCATTTACACTTACTTAGATTACAGAGTTAGAATAATTTTAAAATGTTACTTTATGTAATTTATCTTATTTAACAAGTCTAATAATGTAATGTATATTTTAACTTACGATATAATATTTTCATTTTGTCTTCAAACGTCAGCTGGATACACACTACTAGATCATAAAAAATGAAGACGTCCTAGAAAAATTACATATTTAACTTTAAAAAACAGAATATGTGATTATGGTGTAAGTAGGATCATGATTTTTATGTAATATTAATCCGTAAATATGTAGTGAAAATATTAAAAATGTGTAATAATACATTTTTATTATAAAGAATCAAAATGTATGTTTTAATAAAATAATGTGTTATTTCTTTGTCCAAGCTTTTTATTCTTATTATATTTCTTTCTCATAAAATTCACCAATTTTATAAAAAACGTCGAGATAAATATATTTACACTATCGATGATAAAGTAACAAACAATCCAGAAGAATCTTCATGTAAAACGGTATAATAAATTAATTTTAGACATAGGTCCTGAACCTAAATTATGATGTATAGCCCCTAATAAAGATTGTGAGGGATACATAGAACTTGTCTCTCATAGCAACAAACAACACTATGATCAATTAGCAATATATAATTAATATATACGATGTTGTTGTGTTGTTGATTATATATATATATATATATATATATATATATATGTATATTCTATTCCATGGCGAGACAGGCCTAGAAGGCCAGTACGCTACCAGCCGGCTGCTGGCATCACATCCAATGTGTCAATCACAGAGGTAGATGAAAATCTAGTCACTGTAGGGGGTGATATGTTGTCAGGATGTCGATTCCGCCAGCCGTTATAGCTGATTTTCTCAACCTGGAACCGCTATTTATTGTAACTACCCAAATGCCTCATGATGCTGGGTGGGCACCGGTCCCATGCTGGCCGAAATACCATGAGAAAATTTCTTCCCCCATGGAGACTGGAACCAGCGCAAGTCCCGTAGCTCTGCGCCAAAAATTCCTAACTTAACCACTCGGCTACGGCGTTGGATATATACATATATACAGGGTGTATCAAAAAGGATGGCGCAAACTTACATGGTTGAAAGTTCACGATAACAGAAGCAACAATGTCCCAGTAAACATGCGTCCGCAAACGAGCCGTTTGCGAGGTAATTGCGAATGTATGGTTACAAGCCGCCACTGACGTCATTGTTTGTAACAGATACGGCCAAAGATGGATGGGCCGAGGCGGATCTGTACCTTGGCCTCCAAGATCACCTGATCTAAATCCTGTGGATTTTTGTATCTGGGGTCACCTCAAAAGCGAAGTGTACAGCACACCCGTTAACACGGTTGAAGTACTGGAGCATAGAGTTGTACATGCTTGTCAAGAATTCAGAAATGATCCAGGGGTTTTCGAAATAATTAGCCATTCATTACAGAGACGAGCACAGTATTGCATCCAGATGCAAAGGAAGACACTTCGAACACTTCCTTTAACAGGAAACCCATAAGTGAAGTGAACTGTGAAATGTGAACTAAATGAGATGAAAAATATATAGTAAAGTCTAAATTCAAATTAATTTGTACTAACTAGGACGATGTTTACGATGAAGTCAGTGGCGGCTTGTAACCATACATTCGTAATTATCTCGCAAACGGCTCGTTTTCGGACCCATGTTTGTTGGCACATTGTTGCTTCTCTTACCGTGTACTTTCAACCTTTAAGTTAGCGCCATCCTTTTTGATACACCCTGTGTGTATATATATATATATATATATATATATATATATATATATATATATTCACAAAAACAAAAAATAATAACAAAAATAGTTAACGCGTTTCAACAAGAAAGATATCAATGCAAGACTTCTAATGATAGCTTTGTTGTATAACTGTAGGCTTTCACGGCCGGCGTCTTGATCCCTATTAGGTTCGTCTTCCGGGCATATAGGCCGTGGTCCAGTCGTTCTTCTACTCGACGTTTCGTCTACTGCTGCGGTAGACATCTTCAGGAGATACTGCGTGCTCTCTGTGAACTCCTCAACAGTCGGCTGCAGACTGGCTGGTCGTTGGAAACTCCCTCCCTATTTATAGGCACGCCCCTGGTGGAGAGGCGGTTTACTGCGCGGTCCGTGTTGCGTGCTGTTTTGTCCAGGCTGTCGCTAGCAGAAGTCATAGGCTTCGTTGTCGTATTGTGCAGTGCCGGGATCCAGATTTGTTTATCTTCATGGTTTCTTCTTTTTTGTTAAAGGAATTTTTGTGTTTATATATTTCAATGGCTTCTCTGTACAGTCTGGTGTAATAATGTGATGTTTGGGACAATACCTGTGTTTCTTCGAATCTTATTATATGTTCTTGGTTGTTCATCCAGTGTTCCGCTACGGCTGATTTTTCCTTTTGTTTTAGTCTGCAATGCCTCTTGTGTTCTTGCAATCTTGTGGTAACCATTCTTTTTGTTGTGCCGATATAAACCTGTCCACAACTGCAAGGGATGCGATATATACCGCAGCAGTACTTAACGGATCTCTTGTATCTTTGGCTGGGCGCAGTATATTGCTGATTTTTTGTGTTGGCTTGTACGTTGTAGATATGTTATATTTATTTAATATTCGACCAATTCTCTCCGTTATTGTCTTGATATATGGTAGGTACACCTTACCCTTTGCCTTCTCCTTGTTCCCGTTTTCGGATTTGTATTTATTGGGATTTATGGCTCGGCGAACATCTGTTTTGCTGTATCCATTGGAATGAAACGCTGCTTGAAGATGATTAATTTCTTCTTGTAGATACTGTGGTTCCGAAATTCTTTTGGCTCGTTCCACCAGGGTTTTAATTATTCCGCGTTTTTGTCTGGGATGATGGTTGGACCGCTTATGTAGGTATCTGTCTGTGTGAGTCTTTTTCCTGTATACTTGTGTCCAAGTGTCATGTCTTGGTTTCGAATTACTAAAACATCCAAAAACGGTAGATTGTTGTTTTTCTCTTCTCTTTCCAGGGTGAATTGGATGCTGGACAAATACCATTTAAATGTTGCCTGAAGTTATCCAAGTTTCTTCACCAACTGCTCCCAAATGACAAATGTGTCGTCCACATATCTCAGCCAAACTGAAGGTCTTAATGTAGCATTCGCCAAGGCCTGTTTTTCAAATTTTTCCATGTAAAAATTGGCTTATTACAGGGCTTAATGGACTTCCCCATGGCCACGCCATCTATTTGCTCGTAGAATACTTAATTCCTCTCCATTGGAAATACGGTTTCTGTTAGTCCTCTGTTATAAACAGCGCTCTCTCTCTCTC
>JASPKZ010009154.1:0-68572 GCA_030220185.1 Diploptera punctata
TAAAATGCCTTCTCTGCTGAGCAAGTTGTATGCTAATACGATTTTGCTTACTCAGAAATCTGTTCATGCGATAATAATTGGTTAAATTTGTAAGCTACCTGCGGAGGTACCTTACATGAGCAACTCAAATTAAAATCCCGAAGGGAACCGAACGGGAACCGATGGTAATCGATGTACTTTGCTGCTTTATCCAACATTTATCCAAGATGTCGGACCTTGAAGACTTCGATCATGTTTTCGGTATACACGGAGAAGAGGAATTTGATAGAGTCTACCAAAGAATTCAATGGAAGAACAGGAGAATCGGCGTAATATTGCGTGTCGCAGACGTGTTTGTATACGGTATTATTTGCGGGATGCAAGCATAAATGCATTCCTCTATAGCAGACGAAAATAACGGAAGTGGTTTTATCGCTGAGAATTCTGGGTAATTCGTTGCCAATATTACGAAAACGTCGACTCTCGTGCATGACCGTTAAGTCGGCCGTTAATTCGTTCTCAGCAATTGCTCACGGTGAATCAGCTCACTAGTGATTGGAAGTAATTTGAGTAGAGAGTAATGTTCTAACATACGACCCTAAATATTTAAGTTCTGTTCTTATATTTCGTTTTTCTTTTTATCGGTCCTTTGGTATCCTGCTATTGCTCTCAACATCTTCATTTCAGCAGCCTCTATTTGTTTACTATCTGCCTTTCTTAATGTCCAGGTTTCACATCCATAGATAAGAGATGGAACTGCCAATACTTTGTAAAACTTCAAAATAGTTTATTTTCTAGTCTTATTCAATAAAGTGCGTTTAATTGTGCCACATAGATAATTGGATCGTTGTATTTTTGTGTGTTTTATCTAACTTTCTGTCATTGCCTAAATGACATCCTAAATATTGAAATGAAGATCTTGCACGAATTCTTGCGTCAGCACAAATTATTGAGCACACACCAGGTCTTATGTGGCGTGTGTATGAAAACATGGGTCGCAGGTACACTATGTACAACGAATAATAGGGTCGCCAGGTGAAACCACACTTGTGGTACAATGTACAGGAAATGTTTGTAAAATGTTTAGCTCAGGATAAGGAAATATAGAAAGCTTATGACCGCGCGACTAAGAATCTCCGTATTCGATAATGCAATTGACTCAGTTACCCTAAGGGACCCGATCTAGTCTCAGACCGCTCTACTACGGCGCATGATGCATAATCTAGGGATTAAAAACACTGGGCAACATGATTTTTGTCTCATGAGTACCAATAGTTGTACTTAATGCAGTTTTTTTATCGTGTTTTCAAATATGTATTCGGAATTTCTCCATCACCCACAGTTTTTTTATTTCAATTTCAATTAATGGATTTAAATAATTATTTTTTAATAAACGTTTTTCGTCCATTTGTCCATTGTAAAATAAAACCAAATGAGCTAACTCAGGAGATTTCAGCTATGGAAAACAGATATCAAGGAAAATGGAATCCTAATATGCTGGCCGATTATTGTTGGACCATCAAGAGGGATGCTCCACAGGCGAAATATAGCAGAAAATCGTCATTTCTTACTTTTTAGTTGAGTCCGAATGTTCGAATATTGTGTAGTTACGAATGTAGAAAATATTAAAGTGTTTGAAATTATAAATGCCTGTCTCTCGGAAACCTTACGTGATGGAGACACACCGATATCATATTTGAATTCACGAGAAGAAATACTATCAGAATCAATATTTTTCTTTCCGAGACAAAAAAAAATATATATTTTTTTTGTTGTTCAGTGAAATTGTACGCAGCACCCGATCTAGCACCACGATTGAAAATTTAACAATTTAAGACTAGGAAGACAGCGACCTCCAAATTTAATAAACTTTAAATATGTGAAAATTAATTTACAACTTGTAAACGCTATCCTTATTGGATTTTTAAATGGAAGCGTAATAGCAAAAGAAAAAAAACAGCTTTATTAAAAACACCAGCTACAATATCATAATTTAATAAATTATCATAAGTAATGCCACGAGTGATTTCCAAATTATCGATAAATTCACGACTCACGAAGTGAGGAGTGAATTTATCTAGAGAATTTGGAAATCAAGAGTGGCATTTGTTAGGACTATTTAACGAATAAAATTAAGCTGTTTACTCACAAATCATTATTTAACTATAGTTATTTTAAAATATTTATATATTAATGTAAACGGCGATGTTTGAAAACAAATGAGAAACGATAGGTACGCTTCTACTGCTTCATTTGTTTATCACTGCAACCAGATCATACTTTTATTGCCAAAGGAACGCAATATTGTAAGGAGGAGCTTTCTTTAATATGGTAATCATAACACTGATAAATATTTGGTGAAACACGATTCTGATTGGTTGTAAAACAGAAATCATTGAAACGTGATTGGTCATTGACTCCCATTTGGGGCACGAGTTAAATAGTCCACGGAATTTGACGACACCTTCTTTTGATTAAATAGTTGAGCAGAACAAGGTTGTAACAATTTTCTTTTTCAAATTTGATTTTTACGTAAAATTTGAACTATGGTGCCATTAACAATCATAAGTCATCATAAAAACTGAGCTACGAAAAAATGAGGGTTGCCAACCTCGTTCTATGTGGCTTTTTCAATAAAACCATCTTATAATAATCATCCATTGTAATTCTGCCCGAAGGCAGGTCTTTCACTGCAAGCATAGCATTTTGATGCTATGCTTTTGCAGCTTTACTAGGGAATTGTAGGTGTGGTAGCTTCCCGTTGCTTTGCACACCGATGATCGATGATGATGGCCGGATGATTTTTGGGGACAGTTGGGCCCTAGGCTTCCTGACATTTGTCTTACAGGTGAGGAAAAACCCCGAAAAAACCTCACCCAGGATCCTGTCCCGACCGCGAATCGAATCCGGGCCCGCTGCGTGACAAAGTAGCACGCTACCTCGAGACCACAGCGGTGGACTAATAAATAATAATAGTATAATAGTAATAATAATATTAATGGGTAAAAAAAGTTAAACTGAAAATATATAAAACTATTATTCTACCAATTATATTATATGGATAAGAAACACGGACACTTACTTTACCGGAGGAAAGGAGATTACGAATATTTGAGAATAAAGTTCTTAGGAAAATGTTTGGACCGAAGAGAGATGAACAGATAAGTGAATGGAGAAGACTACATAACAGTGAATTGCATGGTCTTTATGGGAAGCCAGATATAATGAGAACAGTTAAGTCTTATAGACTGCGATTGGCACGATATGTGGCCCGAATGGAGAATGAAAGACATGCATGCAAGCTTCTTGTAGGAAATTCTGAGGGAAAACGCCTAGTTGGTAGACCAAAAATGAGGTGGGAAAATACGCGCTTAAAAGGTAAAATGGTTATTGGACCAAAGAAAATACAGTCTTACATCTGGTTTGTTTACATTACAACTGGAACTCAGCCCGGAAGGGGTATACAATTTTATTTGCAAAATAAATATGAAATTATTGTATTGTCACGAGTCCTTTACAAGTATACAAAGTTTCAAGCCGATCCAATGTTTCTAAGTGGGTGAAAATCGTGTTCAAATATTCCGTTACATAGATACAAAGACACTTTTTTTATTTTCTGATTATTCTGGCCAGGATTTTAGAAAAAAAGTGAAATTATTGTATTGTCATGGGTATACAAGTATACAAATTTTCAAGTCGATCCAATGATTTTAAGTGGGTGAAAATCACGTTGAAAGATTCCGTTACATAGATAGATAGATAGATAGATGCAGGTCAAGCTAATATGCAGCGTGTAATAAATCCAATGCAATAGTAAAAGGAACGTTTTACACTGACACACTAATTTTGAATTACCCTGTATAATACATAAACTTGATATGGGCTACACCTCAGAGAATAGGATTCTAGGAAGTGATGTGGTTTGGAATTTATATTATGGAAATAAAAATAGGCCTATATAAGCTGAAAGGGCATAATAGCCAAGATGGCGAAGTCTCATAAAAGTGTGTGGCAGTAATACCACTTGATGCGGAGAGAAAATTACCCGAGAGAATTTCACATTTCAAAGACCAGAGTGCGTACACGAAGCAACCGACTTTTTATCTACGTATTTCTCTCAAGGGGCAATTAAACTGAGTTCTGAGGAGAGGGAATCGTTGTCATGTGGGGGATTCTATACGTCACATTGCTTCCAGGTTATTTAACCCCTAAATTGAGGAAACACATGACGTGACAAAATGTGGGATCGTTGTGCAACTCACCACTGCCAGTGGAGACTTCTGTTAAATATTTAGGCCTAATTTTGGACAAAAACTTACATTCAGAGCCCATATAAATTGGTTAGAAATGAATGTCACCACATCTGTTGTTAAGAGGATTGAAAATCAAATGCTTAAATGGTATGGCCGTGTACAAAGAATGGAAAATGAAAGATGGCCAAAAAATATATACCAATGGCCACCCCCTGGAAGAAATAAACATGGCAGACCAAGATGGAAATGAAAAACCTATGTCAGAACTATAATGGATGATAGGGATTTGGAAGAGGGAGATTGGAATGGTAGAGATAAATGGAAACTGAAGACGGCAAACCTATAAATGGGGGAAAGCCGAAGAAGAAGAAGAAGAAGAAGAAGACAAACAGATTTCAACATCTATGAAAATTTCTGGACCAAAGAGAGATGGACTTACAGGTGAATGGAGAAGACTACATAAAAGTGAATTACATGGACTTTATAGGAAACCAGATATAATGAGAACAGTTAAGTCTTGTGGACTGCGATGGGCTGGACATGTGGCTTGAATGGGAATAAAAGAGGTGCATAGAGGCTTCTTATAAGAAAACCAGAGGGAAGACGCCCAGTTGGTAGACCAAGAATGAGGAAAGAGAATAATATTAACCATGATTTGAGGGAAGTAGATTATATAGGGAATGATTGGAAAACATTAGCTAAGGATAGGGATATATGGACAGCACATGTCCGTGAGGCCATGAACCCGCTGCTTCGATAGAAGTAGATTATATAGGGAATGATTGGAAAACATTAGCTAAGGATAGGGATATATGGACAGCACATGTCCATAAGGCCATGAACCCACTGGTTCGATAGAACTAGTGAGTGAGTTAGTCAATACCCGGCGTGCGATTCTACGCCAAAATAAATAATGTGTTTTTATATTTAGTTGAATAAGTTGAAAGAAAAATAATTATAAATGTATAACGTAATTATTTTCAAATACCCCGTGTTGATTACCCGGCTTTGCTCGGTAATCTACTCATACTGATCTTCTTGGCATCATTCAGCTGAAATACAGAAATGGTTATTGCGAGTTATCCCTAAAAGATAGACATATATGCTGTCGGGGACTTTTTTTAGAATTGTTTGTTATATTCAAATTCTGTTTGCATTGATTTGGTGTTTTTATTATGGTTAAGGCAGCGTTAGTCAATTCTTCTTCTTCTTGTTCTTCTTTTTCTTCTTCTTCGGCTTTCCCCCACTTATAGGTTTACCATCTTCAGTTTCCATTCATTTCTATCATTCCAATCTCCTTCTTCCAATTTAATAAACTTTAAATATGTGAAAATTAATTTAGAACTTATAAACTCTATCCCTATTGGACTATTAAATGGAAGCGTAATACCAACAAAAAAACAGCTATATTAAAAACATCATGAGGCAAGAATGGGGAATGAAAGACATGGAAATTCCTTGTAGGAAAACCCAGAGAGAGAAAACGCTCAGCAGGCAGACAAAGAACGAGATAGGAGAATAATACTAAACATGATTTGTGTAAAGTAGATGATACAGGTGAAGACTGAAAACATTAACTCAGGATAGGGATGTATGGAGAGCTTACGTCCACGAGGCCATTAACTTACTGGTTCGATAGTGCCAGAGAGTTAGTTAATTTAGTTTTGCATACCAGCGTCAGAAAGAGTTTTTATCTAAGTTTCAATGTATAATTTTTATCTATTGAATGTACACGCCCCATCAACGTATCTCGTGTCAAATGGCCCGGAGAGCAAACATACAAATTTCAACATAAAATGTTGCACAATATCATGATAGCCTATGTTTCAATGTCCAATGAAAATTTATGCAGAGTCGCTGCTATCGTAGTTCATGTTTGAACACGGACAACATTATTGTCTGTCTTCCCGGAGTGTTTACTAAATGTTTTGAGCTTTTGCAAGTGGAGGCAGAGATTGATAGATGTTACAGACAGTTTGCTATCTCAACAGGTGTCACGCCAGGACACATTAAGGTCAAATGCTAGTTTGCAAATTTCTGTTTACGTGACCAGTTTTGTAACCCGAGTTGACAACAGCTTTTGTTATCCTCTACGTTCCACCATCAACATCAACAACAAGGATTAAGCCCAATGGCCTGTTCCGATCTTATTATAGGTCGAATTGGTCCTTCCATCTCTTCAATGGTCTTCCCAACATTCTTCTCCCTTTTGGTTTATAATTATACATTCTTCTTGGTATGCGCTGTTCATTCATTCGTAATACGTGCTGAAGATGAGCATTTTGAAAATATTTTATTCTTTCACAGAGATTAAATATATTAAGTTCTGTTCTTATATCTTCGTTTTTATTTTTATCGGTCCTTTGGTACCCTGCTATTGCTCTCAACATCTTCATTTCAGCAGCCTCTATTTGTTTACTATGTGCTTTTGTTAAACAAACAGAGGCTGCTGAAATGAAGATGTTGAGAGCAATAGCACGTACCAAAGTACCTATTCCTAAAGTCCAAATATAGGCCCAATTAACTAACAAGCTGGCACTGTCGATCCCGCAATTTCATGGTCGCGCGAATATAAGTTATCAATATATCCCTATCCTGATTTAATGTTTTCCAATCGTCCCCTGTATAATTTACCTCCGTCAAGAAGCGAAAGATACATTGCCTCTATTTATTATGCAACACTTTGTCCACCTCATCACCCCTTTATATTTCTACTCGCTTCCATTCGCTATCCTCCCACCGTAACTTAACCACATGATCAAAAGAAAAATTTAAGGGGGGTGATGGGTGAAAAATTGACCATTTGAGATCAAAAATTTGTATTTTGTTTCTGTACTACAAAATAGCCTGTACTCTAATGTATACGTTGGCAAAGTTTCAAAGGCCTATGGCGCTTCTAAGTGCCCTAAATTACGTCA
This sequence comes from Diploptera punctata, assembly GCA_030220185.1. Classification (NCBI taxonomy): domain Eukaryota; kingdom Metazoa; phylum Arthropoda; class Insecta; order Blattodea; family Blaberidae; genus Diploptera; species Diploptera punctata. The sequence goes on from JASPKZ010009154.1 coordinate 7,151, forward strand.
GAGTTAAAAGGCTGCGCCAATTAAATACAACCAGCATGCAAATCTTTAACTTGTTTTTCCACACTTTTATTTTCACTGCATTTTTGTACTTTCAAAATTGAATGGAATTCAGAAATTTTGTGCTAGAAGGTTCAAATTTTTACTGCATGTCCTACAAATAATGGGTAACAAAGTAGTGCATGGGTTTCATGATTGAAGTAGTATTTTAAGAAATAAAAAATAAAATGTATGCATTATTTTTTTTTTGTAATTCCACACATGAGGTACAATTTTTTTTCCTTCCTTTATATTCACATTATAAGAATTCTAATACATAATGCTTTTTCTAAATATATTAGGGGTCTTGTAAAAAATCAGACATTTTACTAAAACATTGTGGAACCCATTTAATTATAATACATGCAATTTAAAAAAAATGTAATATTTAATAACCCATAAAATAAATGTCTCACAAGAATGAAACTTAAACGCATCATTATGTATCATGCAGTGAATGTTTCTACAAAAATTCAAATCTCTAGCTCAACAAATGTAGAAAATAGAAATTTCACCCATCACCCCCTTAATTCTGTTCCTCTACCTCGAACATCTCACTATTCCTCATCCTTCCTTGTTTCAGCTACTCGACTCTGGAATTCCCTCCCCTCGACCTACAGATTTACACACACTTTAGGCCTGACGAAATTAATGAATATATTGACAAAGTAAACACTGACCTCAGGCATATATCTTTATGGTCCAGACAATTTGGGCTGAAACTAAATGTAAACAAAACGCAAGCAATAATTATCGGACATCCAAGGCTATTACACCTCATAAACAATGGCAATATGCCGGCTGTCATATTAGATAATGAACAAATTCCTTATACCGGCGTCGTTAAAAACTTGGGATTTTACTTCGATTCTAATTTAAAATGGCATGAGCAAGTAAAACAAACATCTAAAAGGATCTTCTCCATAATGCATTCCCTAAAGCGACTTAAACATTTTCTTCCTACAACTCTTAAAAGAATTTTAATCCAAACTTTAGTGATGCCGCATTTTGACTACTGTGACGTTCTACTAACTGACATAAGTGACGGATTGTCGGACAAACTGCAGCGTGTCCATAATATGTGTATCAGATTCATATTTAATGTTCCAAAATACGATCAAATTTCTCCATTATTCCACGAATTGTCATGGCTACATCTAAAAGAGAGAAGAAATCGCACTGTCTAATTCTCCTATTTAAGATCCTACATACCTCGATTCCACATTATTTATCATCCCGTTTCCAGTATCTATCCTCAAACCATAACTTAAACACAAGATCACAACATAGTCTCTTACTTAATATACCGCAACATAGGACATCACATCACTCCATGTCATATACCATCTCCACTTCTCGCAACTGGAATTCCCTACCACAAGAAATAAGGGGCTGCCGGACATTGGCATCTTTTAAAAGAAATCTAAATTTATATTTGCTCTAAACTCGACTTCATTATTATCCAGTGTAAGATATATATATTAATTGGTGTTTCCCGTATAATGTATCATATTTATATTATTATTATTATTATTACTATTATTATTATTATTATTATTATCGTATCATTATTGTTATTACCCTATGAAATGTTGTTTGTACATGACATTTACATTGCTACATTTATTGTATCTTTAACTGTTTATAATTAGTACAGTGTATATCTATAATTGTCGAATATTTATTTGTATTTGTGCTGGTTGAGTGGAAGAGAGGGCCTTATGGCCTTAACTCTGCCAGAATAAATAAAGTATTATTATTATTATTATTATTATTATTATTATTATTATTATTATATCAAGGACTGCCCGACAAACTCACTACATATTTCCTTAGACAATATAATATATAACCGTGTTCCATGTATAATTTTATTGTTTTTTTTATATTTTAAATTTCCTTTATCAAGCTAATTACTTAATTAAATTGTGTGTGTGGTATATAAAAAAATGTTCTATAGGAAGAAAAAAAATACCTAACTTCTTCATTCATTTCTTGTTTGCAGATGATGAACTTTTTTTTTTGCAGGGATTGAAGATCATTTCAAATATCTGATAAAATGGAAGAATATATTATAAAAAAAATAATACTAAATACATTCAAAAAATACAATATTTATTAACATGTTTGAAAATATTACGTGTTTACATTTGAAAGCTAACTAACTGCTTTACACATATATATGTTTCTGTTTTTATATATTTTTTACATTTTAAATTAAACCCCGCAACTTTTATATAAAATTTATATAATTCCTCCTTTTTCAGTTTATATGTATAAGAAAAATAAATAAAATCCTCGGACGGGACTTGAACCCGAACCTCTGGATTTATCCCAGTGTGCTACCGATTACGCCATTATATATATATATATATATATATTCTCATTAATACTAGATATGTAGTGGGATATAAATCTAGAGGTCCCGGTTCAACTCCCGTCCGAGCATTTATTTTTGTTATGTCCTATTAAGCTTGCAATAGCTGAATGTCAAAAATTTAATTATAACATATAATAATAAATACGATACGTTTTACACATCATTTGTCCTTCTTCTTCTACTTATTATTCTTATTCTTATTATTATTATTCTCTCTCCCCGTCAATGTTATTTTTCAATGTGTATAGCGGCGTAATGGAAGTAGGTGCGAGTATTTTCTATTATTTTATCTTTTTATTATCTAAAGAAGTAAATTTGTTTAATACATATTTTAGAGCACTCTCTCTTTAAGATGATCAATTTTTCTTAATTATACCAAATATCACAAACAGTAAATATGAATGAATGTGTGTGTGTCTATGTATGTATATATGCACGTATGCATGTATATAAAGATATTTTTACCTTGAAATACTAAAAGTAACAAGAGATTACAGCAATGGATGATGAGTAAACAGTCTTTTTTCCTAAAATAATAATAATAATAATAATAATAATAATAATAACAATAAACACCAAGCCCGACAGGCCTACAAGCCACACGACTGTGGAATTCCCTCCCCTCGTATATCAAGGACTGCCCGACTCAAAAATAGTTAAAGAAAAAACTCACTAGATATTTCCTTAGACAATATAATATATAACCGTGTTCCATGTTTACTTTTATTGTTTCTTTATATTTTAAACTTCCTTTACCAAGCCATTTACTTAATTAAATTATGGGTTATTAATATTAAATTACAATGCATATGTCTTTCCCTAATCAACTTTATGTTCTGTAGCCTATATCAATTATGTATTAGCTAATAACCGGCGTGCGCTGCTACGCCTAAATAAATGAAAATCAATGTGCTTTTATGTTTAGTTGAATAAGTAAATTGAAAAATAATTATAAATTCATATTTCTTTAGATACCCTGTGCTGATTACCTGGAGCTGCCCGAGACTCTACTTATCCCGATCTTCTTGACATAAATGAGCTGAAATGCGAAAATTAATGTGTTTTATGTTTTATTAAATAAGTAAAAGGTAAAATTTATATCGTGATTATTTTTAGATGCCCCGTGCTGTTTACCCGGCGTTGTCCGGGAATCTACTCATCCCGATCTTCTTGGCATAAATGAGCTAAAAGACAAAATTCTTTATTGTGAGTTATCCGTAAAAGAATACCCACCATGTGCTGCTATGCTTACACAGGAATCTACGTACTTGTCCCGATCTTCTTGGCATCAATGAAAGACAAAATGGGTTATTCTGAGTCATCCGTTAGAGATAAACATATGCTGTCGCGGACTTTTTTGTAGAGCTTTTTGAGACATTTAATTCTCTGTACATTAATGTTGTTTATTTGTTATGGTTTAGGCAGCGTAAGCCATTTAAGCGTCCAAAGAGCTACTTTTTATTCACGTTTTCCACTACAAAGGGCGGTATTTAAGGGTGTAGGAGTTGAGTATCACAATTCTCTTATAGCCTATGTTCATCCCGGGAATCTCTTTAACATTTTGCAAAAAGCCCCATCACAATCGGATCAACGGTATGGCCGCGCATAAAGTACGAACAAATAAACCAACAAACAAATAAACATTAATTTATATATATATATATATATATAGATTTTAATTTGACTAACACCTCAACGGAGTTTAACCATTTTATTAATGTACCTAAATTAGCTTACTAATATTTCTACTCCTGCTTGAGCTCTTTCTGTTATGTCAACTCCACTATATACCGTTATCACGGTGTTTCAAAATAACTAACAGGATTTGAAAGTTAAGTTTCCTAACGTAATATATAGATGAGAAGAAAACTTACATGGGATTAAAGAGAATTTCCGAATTCTTCTTCTTCGGCTTTCCCCCATTTATAGGTTTGCCGTCTTCAGTTTCCATTTATCTCTATCATTCCAATCTCCCTCTTCCAAATTCCGATCATCCATTATAGTTCTGACGTAGGTTTTCCATTTCCATCTTGGTCTGCCACGTTTATTTCTTCCAGGGGGTGACCATTGGTATATATTTTTTGGCCATATTTCATTTTCCATCCTCTGTACATGGCCATACAATTTAAGTGTTTGATTTTCAATCCTCTTAACAACAGATGTGGTGACATTCATTTCTCTCCAAAGGAATTCATTTCTTATTTTATCCTGTCTTGTTTTTTGGAGGCTTCTTCTAAAATAATCAAATTCAACTGTTCTAATTTTGTTCTTTTGTAATTCCGTCAAAGACCAAGTTTCACTTCCATATGACAAAATATTCTGTATTATGCTCTTATAAATTTTCATTTTAGTTTCCTTTGTAATATTTTTATTCCAAATTATTCCATGTAATTTCTTAGTTGCATTTTTTGCCATTGCAATTTTAGTCTGCACATCTCTCTCACAGGTACCAAAACTTGTAATTATTGACCCAAGATACTTAAAAAATTCACACTTCTTTATTTTCCCTGTTTCAAGTATGAGGTCATCCACATCCTTTCCCAAACACATATATTCTGTTTTCTGTAAATTTACATTCAGTCCCCATTTTTTGTATTCTTCCATTAGTTTATTTATCATATATTTCATATCATCTTCATCCCCTGCAAAAATTATTTGATCATCTGCAAACACCAATGAATGCAGTACTTTTCCTCCTATAGGAATACCCATTTCAGAACATTTTTTATACCACAAGTTAAGAGCATGGTCTAAATGAATTTTCATAACATATTTTATAAGTGTTCGATGTGAGCACCGTTCGTTACACAGAACACATGTAGCTGATAGTCGAATTCCTCCCAAACCTTGGTCAGCAAATGTCAGTATTAGGGCTTGCACTAATTGCAAACGGTAAACTCGCATATGAATCCGCTTTCGTAGAACTCTCCACAATGTCGTAGTCGCTATCAGCAGATCACGACTAGCACGCCGCACAGATTTTTGTGAACTATGTATGAAAGCTGCCCTGACATTCTCGATTCTTTCATTTGGTGTTCGTGGACATACTGGACTTTTCCTTTTAGAGATTCATCCAGTTGTTTCTAACTGTCTGTACCATCGACGGATACTCTTATTTGTCAGAGGATCTACTAAAAATTGCCGTCGGAAAACTCGCTGCACGCAGCAATGGAACCAGATCTCGCAAAATTACAACGTACGGAATGACTTCTGTACAGGAATCGCAATTTTCACAAATTTAACGCCGTGACAAAATGACAAGAAACAAATTACTGCATACAGGATATGAAACTTTCACAGTTTTTCTTTCATTATTGCAAATAATCACGCATCCGATTTCGTTTGTAAAGCTATACCAACTACTTAAAACCACGTCCATAATTTTGGAACACGGTGTATAATTACAATATATCATCAGAAAAATAACAAACAATGGCTTTCAAGGGCGCTCATATAATATTTCATAGGTTGCGAAATATCATACACAAGGGAAACAGATATAAATAACAAACTAAATAAGTTTTAATTATATAACAGGAACGCTAAAAAGAACGTTGAAAAATTAAGCCAGGAAAGACTCTATAATGAAATTTGTGCCCGTTCGCTCAGGGTAGAATATGATAATTCAGGGATGTTTATATTATAAACATATTACTCCAGTTTACTGAATAATTTTGCATATAGAATTATAGAATTACAATATTTTATACCTCACTAATATTCGGAGTGGAGTTGATGATTTTACTTAAGTCCACGTGTATTTAATATCACTTAAAATTCTGAGTTACTAATTATCTTGGATTTTAAAATTTACTAAAGGTCGCGAACGGTTGCTGAAGGTCTAGATTCTTGTAGAACGTATGAGTGTGAGTGTATGTGAGAGAGTTTTGTCACGTGTCCTTGCCTTAGCGATGACTCCTCCCATAGTCATTTTCCCCACTCCAAATTCACATGTTATTCATTACACCTTAGAGGGTTTTGGGTTCCTATGTTGGTAATAGACTCATGTGCACGTTTGTGCGCCTTCCAGTTATTAATATTAATCGTATAATTATATTTTAGTACTTAAAGTCTATTAATTCTTGTTACAAATTATACAAGACAATGGCAGTTCCTACGTATTATTACTTATGGATCCCAAACATGGACAGTGACAACACAACAATCTGCCAGAATGCAAGCTGCTCAAATGAAATTCCTCAGACCAATAGCAGGATATCAAATAACAGACAAAAGCACAACACAGAAAAAAGACAATTAAAAGTATAGGAATTGAACACAACAATAAGTGAAATAGATAACCAACTGGAAAGCACACTTGGACAATGATGACTTATAATAGAATACCAAAAGTAGCATACAGCTTGCCACCACGAGGAAGTTGTACTGGTATGTTGGCGGGTGACTTGCACCGTCCGGTGTGCCGCATCCTGATAATCCAGCGGGGTATATCTTGGCAGCGAATTCCTTTGTGGCTATCAGAGTAGGGTTGTGGATTATATAAACTCATCCTTTGGTGACAATATGTTTTGTTGTAACAGGTTTAGGTTAGAATAATAATGCAAGCTACCGCACTAGAAAAGGGCATCATAACCTACAAACCGCGGCAAGCTGCAGAGTCCTTAAGACCGGACGGTGTAGATTGAGCCACACCTTTTCCCAGGCGAGTAAATCTCGCACTTATTCATTTAGGATGGTTTCCCCTTAGTTGGTTGAATCTGTGAACCACCTGTCAACCAATCGACGCATGAAGACAAAACGTTCCATGGGACTAGACAATTCAGCCAACAAGGTTTGAACTTCCCATAGTATTTTCGTCCTCCCGCACGACTTAAATTATACCGTTTTGGCAATTACTGGGCCCTTATGCTTTAGCGGGTGCATTTCTCTTTTAATGTTCTTTGTCGAAGTACCAGTCTGTAGGGCTTCGGTAAAAGAAACCTCTTGGACTGACCTTCACAGAATGGAACGTCTTTCTTTCAATTGGGTTAACAGTAGGGTGAGGGAAAGTCTCACATTCGGATGGTTTTCACGTTGGGTTGATTGATGTGTTTGGCTACTTTAAGCTTCAAGAGCTGCCTTAAAAGCAGGTCATCCTCTGAAGGAAGCCGGGTGACCGAACGCACCCACAATTTGCACATTTGAGCAATTTGTTTTTTTCTCTCTGCTCTTCTTGGGCCTTTATATTACAATCCCTTGTGCCCATGAGGCCCAGCGCGTATTACACACCGGAGAAACCGGTTAGAGGTAGGAAATGTGTAGATGAATGACTTACACTTTTAGCACTGCTTAAGCCAAGGCCCTAGGTCTCAATTATACCGTTTCGATGACCACTACTGCAAACAAGAGACGCTTCAGGTCGAAAATTTTCAGCGCTTCATCATTGCGTTCCAATTCGAGAATGAAAATGGGAAGTGGTTTTGCCAAATTATTTTCCGTTGTGGTGCTCTGTTTTACAGATTTAAAAGGAAAAACCTAGCGCAAGGAGTTCCTCTTTAATTTTGTCTGGGGCTGTACCTGAAGGTGGTCTCTTTAATACAGTTTTCAAAGGAATATCTCTTTTCAGCTGAAAAGTATAATATTCCCTTTCAGGGAAGTAAAATACTCTTTCAGCTTATAGAAATCTTCCAATGGGGAAGCATAATACCGTAATCCTTCCGGAGTACTGACACATTTTGGGTGCTCACTAATTAGTGATCTTAGCTCCTTGTTCATACGGAGCAGGTCCCCATGACCAATAACAGTGATTGGCTGGGGTCTCTGTTCCGTGCGGACAATACTCCGTGAAGGCACAGCACTATGCGTGACCACCGAAGGGCCAACAGGTTGTGGAAGAACCATCCCTGAGGATGTTCCAACAGTTTAATTTGGAAGTTCAGCTAAAACTGAACATTTATTGTTAGTTGGAACTACTGGAACTTCAGCTCGCGATTCTTGTAGCTGTATGGATCGGTTAAATGACTCAACAATATTAGTGTGTTTGCCCAATAGAATGGGTTCTTTTACTTTTGGTTCAACAATTTTGGTTTTCTTGACCACTAGAGTGGGTTCCGTCTCTTTTTTGCTCTTTTTCTCTTTACATTTTTTTGGAATGCCCACTAACAACAGACTGGTCCTCAGTATCCATTTGTTCACTGGTGACTGTCTCTTTGCTAGCTGAGGGTATTTCCACATCAATTTGCTTATTCTCAGTTTCAGAATTATCGTCATCCCAGTTTCTCACATAGAGAAAACTGGCCGTTTGAATCTCAGTTAAACCGGCTTGCAACTCGCGAAGCATGACTTCAAAAGTTGGAAGTCCTGACTTTTTATCTTGAATAATTTCATTTAATCGATCCAGACATCCAATCGTGAGTTCACGAGCTTCGTCGGACCTCTCATATTTTACATAAGTAGACATGAAATTAGTGATGAGTAAGAGCGTGGAGAATTTCCCTTAAATTTTGATCTTTGTCATATCCGTGTTTACGAACAAACATGTATTTATTAGCGGAATCCTCCCAAAGGGTGAGAGGTCTGACATCCTCATTTTCTAGGTCCGTAAACCTGTTAGGATTCGGTATAGCAGCCATCTTGCTTGGTAAAAACCAATACTTAGTTCAGATTACTATACAAAATGCACTAAAAACACTTGTCACCACAGGCTAGATGTATAACACAATAATAAATATTGTAATCCACACTATCACCAACCTGATATCACTTCACTCATTATATTCACAAAACAATACGCGTTAGAAAGGGTCACGCCCTATCTAGGAATCTGCTACCATTTTTGAAACCGCGTTTATGATTGGCCGATACGATACACTTTTAAAGATTACAGCCAATCGCAGCACATGATAAGGCTACAAGCCACCGCCAACTATTGATTTTCTCCACTCAGCTCTACGAAGACGTAGTCGCCATAGTGGACTGCCAGCGGACGATCAAAGATTCCGTGCTTCTGATGCCACACTAGTAGTATGTCAGGAACAAGATATAGCATGAAGTTATTCATACGAAGCGTGATCTCAGTGTCCACGAGGAAGAAATAGTTCGTGAAGACCAAAGAAAATATGGAAACAATAACAATTTGGAGCCGGAACAGGCTAGTAAATAAGCCTAAACCGTGACGAAGAAGAATAACTAAATTACCCTAAGCAACTACCACTACGGTGCACCCATATACGCACGAAGGGTCATGGGCTACGTACGTATATAGGTGTACACACACGCACATATATAATATATACGACGTGAAAAGAAAAATAAATGCATGAGTCGGGATTTAAACCCGAGTTACTAACTTTGTACATTTAGCGCTCTAACCATCTGAGCTACTCAGGAATCAGAAGACAAACACTTATTTTTTCTTTATATATATATATATATATATATATATATATATATATTATATTATATTATTCTCAATTTACACGACAGGCTGTAGGATATCATTTCAACTGCCATATAGTGGCTACTATAACAAGTAAAGAGAATTTTTACTTTATAGCAGTAGATGTTATAACTGTACTTTTTACATTTAGCAATGAAGGCCAATTATGATATTTTTTTTTTCATGGCATAATTGACGTTCATTGCTAAATGTAATATATATATATATATATATATATTCTCTCAAATTTGCTTACTTGTTATAGTCAGCTACTAGATGGCAGTGAAGACCGAGTTCTCGCGACATCTAGTAATAATGGAGAATATAATACATATATAAGTAAAATAAGTGTTTGAATTGGATTCGCCTGGTAGTGTAATGGATATCACGCTGAGGTACAGACTCAGAGATCCGGGTTCCGAATCCCGTCCAGGCATTTATTTTTCTTATCATACCATATTAAGCTTGCATTGCTCAATGTTAAAGATTTAATTATAACATCGATAAAGCGTCACTGCTATAAAGTAAAATAAATATTCTCTTTAATTTGCTTACTTGATATAGTCAGCTACTAGATGGCAGTGAAGACAGTGTTCTCGCGACATCTAGTAATAATGGAGAATATAATACATATATAAGAAAAATAAGTGTTTGAATTGGATTCGCCTGGTAGTGTAATGGATATCACGCTGAGGTACAGACTCAGAGATCCGGGTTCGAATCCCGTCCAGGCATTTATTTTTCTTATCATACCATATTAAGCTTGCATTGCTCAATGTTAAAGATTTAATTATAACATCGATAAAGCGTCACTGCTATAAAGTAAAATAAATATTCTCTTTAATTTGCTTACTTGATATAGTCAGCTACTAGATGGCAGTGAAGACAGTGTTCTCGCGACATCTAGTAATAATGGAGAATATAATACATATATAAGAAAAATAAGTGTTTGAATTGGATTCGCCTGGTAGTGTAATGGATATCACGCTGAGGTACAGACTCAGAGATCCGGGTTCGAATCCCGTCCAGGCATTTATTTTTCTTATCATACCATATATATATATATATATATATATTCGCCTGGTAGCGTAAGTGGTAGCGCACTGAGATATCAACTCAGAGGACCGGGTTCGAATCCCGTCCAGGCATTTATCTTTCTTATCATGTCATATTAAGTTTGCATTGCTCAATGTCAAACATTTAATTATGACATCGATAAAGCGTCACTGCTATAAAGTAAAAATATTCTCTTTAATTTTATTACTTGTTATAGTAGCTACTAGGTGGCAGTGGAGACCGAGTTCCCGCTACGTCTGGTAATAATAGAGAATATGTATGGGAAAAAAAAATGTTTGTTCTGGATTCGCCTGGTAGCGTAAGTGGTAGCGCACTGAGATATCAACTCAGAGGTCCGGGTTCGAATCCCGTCCAGGCATTTATTTTTCTTATCATGTCATATATATATATATATATATCCATCCATAGTAATTCTGCTCGAAGGCAGGTCCTTCACTGCAATCATAGCATTTTCCATGCTATGCTTTGCAGCTTTGCTAGGGAATTGTAGGTGTGGTAGCTTCCCGTTGCTTTCCACACCGGTGAAGGATGATGATGGTGATAATGATAAGGATGATGACGATGGCCATATGATTTTGGGGACAGTTTGGGCCTTAAAGTTTTCCTGACATTTGCCTTACAGGCGAGGAAAACCCCCCGATAAAAACCTCACCCAGAAAAATTGTCCCGACCGGGGATCGAACCCGGGCCCGCTGCGTTACAAGGCAGCACGCTACCTCGAGACCACAGCGGTGGAGATATATATATATATATATACAGGGCTTCCAATATAAAACCGGACATGCCTCACGGGGTTTCACCCGTCAGGCTGCGCTCTCTCCTCGTCCGCATTTCACTCTGCCAGCCGCAGAGTGTCCGGTTTTATACTGGAAACCCTATATAATGTTATATTATTCTCAATTTACACGAGAGGCTGCGGGATATCGTTCCAATTGCCATCTAGTGACTACTATAACAAGTAAACTTTTTTGAAGAGAATTTTTACTTTATAGCAGTAACGCATGAATATTTAGATGTAGTATCTTTACATTCTATAATTATCAATGAAGGGTAATTATGACATATATTTTTCTTTTCATGGCATAATTGGTCTTCATTGCTAAATGCAATATATATATATATATATTGCTTAACTGTTATGTTAGTTACTAGATGTCAGTCGGAACGAATTTCTCCTACCTCTTGTGAATTGAGAATACAACATATATATGAAAAATGTATGTTTGTGTTGGTATACTTGGGTAGCTCAGGTCGTTAGAGCGCTAAACATACAGAGTTTAGAGACTCGGGTTCAAATTCCGACTCAAGCATTCATTTTTCTTTTCATTTATCATATATATATATATATATATATATATATACATACATATACAATTTATAAAATTACATATTTCTTGTCATAACTTTGGACTTAATAGGATAGCCTGTTTTTGTTACAGAGGAATATGTTTGGTGAAGTGAAATCCAATTTTGAGAGAAGACTTTCATAACCTATGGATCAGGTCATTCACATTTTTTGACCACCAGAGGTTCCCAGAACACTCTGAAGATTGAAATGCTTTGAATTGGCTATTTGCCAGACAATCATGTTTGTAATATAATTGTAGTGTAATTCCATGAAACCAAAGTTTACGACAGCGCAGGGACATATGATGTAGCTAATAGAATTGGTTTACAATCAAGACCGTCTGTTTCAATAGGCAATGAGTTTGGAATTGATTAGGAGCAGGTGATGCGAACACCAGACCTCTAGCAACCACCTCAAATACATCAGCATCACAGCTTCCGACCAATTAAACTAACATATGTTATGTTTTAAATTAACGCTTTCCAGAATTGAATACAGTATTATTTTAGAAAGAAAAATTACATTCGAACCGGGAGTTTCTTTTCATATTTTCTTGTTTGGTAGTCAATGACCAATCACGTTTCAATGATTTTTGTTTTACAACCAATCACAGTCATGTTTCACCAAATATTTATCAATATTAAATTTACCATAATAAAGAAAGCTCCGTCCTGCGCCGTAGCCGAGCGGTTAAGGTAGGAAGCCTTGGCGCAGAGCTACGGGACTTGCGCTGGTTCGAGTCTCCATGGGGGAAGACATTTTCTCATGGTATTTCGGCCAGTATGGGACCGGTGCCCACCCAGCATCGTGAGGCAATTGGGTAGCTACAATAAGTAGCGGCTCCAGGTTGAGGAATCAGCTATAACGGCTGTGGGACTCGACGTGCTAACTACATGTCACCTCTACACTGGATGTTGATCATCTACCTTTGTGATTGACACATTTAGATGTGAAGGGCCAGCAGCCGGCTGGTAAATGGGCAACCACTGAAAAGTGGAAAGACCCTCAATCGGAATAGAAGAAAGCTCCTCCTTTTTAATATTTTGAACAGGTCTGACCATTATTTTTACAGTGACTGACTCTATAAGAAATACGGCTTCCAGATTGTATATATAGTGCATGAATGTCAACAAATGCCGCATGCGGGAGTTAATATAAAAACATTTGTACCAATTGATTATACCACCAAAAAAAGAAACCACTGTTTGCACTATCGTAAATGTATTTTTTTCCCAGGTAACAATCCAGAAAAATATAATTGTCATATTTACATCATACGACATCAGAAATGAATTAATGTACAGTTTGATGTGTTTCATTTTTTCTCCACTAGAGAGCATTCTTACAATATTGCGTTCCTTTGGCAATAAATAGTATGATCTGGTTGCAGTGATAAACAAAAGAAGTAGATGAAGCATACCAATCGTTTCTCATTTGTTTTCAAACATCGCCGTTTACATCAAATATATAAATATTTTAAAATAACTATAGTTAAATAATGATTTGTGAGTAAACAGCTTAATTTTATTCGTTAAATAGTCCTAACAAATGCCACTCTTGATTTCCAAATTCTCTAGATAAATTCACTTGGTGAGTCATGAATTTATCGATAATTTGGAAATCACTCGTGGCATTACTTATGACTATTTAACTCATGCCACAAATGCTAGTCAATGACCAATCACGTTTCAATGAATTCTGTTTTACACCAATGGTAGTCGTCTTTCACCTCACTCTTTATCGATTTCTCTTTATCAGCTCCTGATTTTGTGATAAAGAAAGCTCCTTATTTTTTTAATATTCTGAACAGGTTAGACCATTATTTTTCTCCAACAAATACATTGAATATAGCAAATAATGAATAGATTCAGTGGTTTTACTGAGTTGTTTATTCAAAATATAAATGATTAACCTATAATGTTGATTATAATAGTTAAACTAATATATAAAAATGAATGTTTGCTTGTTGGTTTGTATGTTTGTTTGTACTTTATGCGTGGCCATTCCGTTGATCCGATTGTGATGGAGCTTTTTGCAAAATGTCAGGAGATTCCCGGGATGAACATAGGCTATAAGAGAGTTGTGATACTCAACACCTACGCCCTTAAAAATCGCCCTTTGTAGTGGAAAACGTGAAAAAAGTAGCTCTTTGAACGCTAAAATGGCTTATGCTGCCTAAACCATAACAAATAAACAAAAATTAATGTACACAGAATTGAATATCTCAAAAACCTCTACTAAAAAGTCCGCGACAGCATATGTTTATCTCTTACGGATAACTCACAATAACCGTTTTTATCTTTCATTGATGCCAAGAAGATCGAGACAAGTACGTAGATTCCTGTGCAAGCATAGCAGCACAAGTCGGGTATTCTTTTACGGATAACTCACAATAACGAATTTTGCTTTTAGCTCATTTATGCCAAGACGTTCGAGGTAAGTAGATTCCCGGGCAACACCGGGTAATCAGCACGGGGAATCTTAAAATAATTATGATACACATTTAAATTATTTTTCATTTTATTTATTCAACTAATCATAAGAAATACATTAATTTTCGTCTTTCAGCTCATTTATGCCAAGAAGATCGGGATGAGTAGATTCCCGGACAACGCCGGATAAACAGCACGGGGTATCTAAAAATAATTACGATATAAATTTTTCATTTTACGCATTTAACTAAACATAAAACACATTAATTTTCTTATTTCAACTCATTTATGTCAAGAAGATCGGGATAAGTAGATTCCCAGGCAACTCCGGGTAATCAGCACGGGTATCTAAAAAATATAAATTTATAATTGTTTTTCCTTTAACTTATTCAACTAAACATAAGAGCACATTAATTTTCATTCATTTAGGCGTAGCAGCGCATCCGGGTATTAGCTAGTTATATATATATATATATATATATATATATATATCATCCAGGGATTAAACCTGTTGGCTCGTTCCGGTTTCATGAAAGCTAGAATTGTTAAAATTGTTCAGACCATCATCTGTGTGGGCATCTAACATTTCTCTTTCCGTGCGGTTTATAATTTAGCAATAATTTTGGAAATCTTCCTTCTGGTATTATATCAATATGTTCTTTCCAGTCGTGCCTATATTTAATTATTCGGTCTATAAGTTTGAAAATATTTAGTTCCTTTTCTTGTATCTTCATTTCTTTTCTTATCCAGCAGAGTATATCCTGCTATATTTCTTAAAAATCTCATCTCAGCTGCTTCCAATCTTTGTTATCTTTTAGTGATCGTCCAATATTCTGATCCGTACATCAATACAAGAACAGCCATTATTTTATGAAATTTATTTTTGTTTCTTTTTTTGTGTTATTAAGGGCTCTTTCAATAGTACCACACATTAGATTACATTTATTTATTTTGTCATTAATATCTTCAATTTTAACATATGATAAATTGAAACCTAGATATATAAAACTGTTCAACTTGTTCTAAAATTGTATCATCAATTACTTACATATTACATAGTGTTCAGCCCAAAAGCAGGTCTTTCACTGTAAACTCAGCATTCTCCACTCTCTCCTTAACTCACTCGTCCTTTTTCTATCCTAATACAAACCATTTATTTTAATACTGTCTATTATCTGATGTTTTTTCTTGCCTCTAACCTTCTTTCTTCCGTTGACCATTCCTTCTAGGGTATCTGTCAGCAGACAGTTTTTTTCTTAGCCAGTCTAATGTATTTCCTCCTTCTTTATGAGTTCCAGCATTGTTCTTTCTTCAGCCACTCTGTCTAGCACATCAGGTAAATCCACCGCTGTGGTATCGAGGTAACGAGCTGTCTTGTCACGGAGGCACGGGTTCGATTCCCGATCGGGACAGGCTCCTTAATGAGATTTATTTTCGAGGTTTTTCATCACTGTAAGACAAATTCTCACGAAGTTTAGGGCCCAACGGTCCCCGAAAATCATCCGGCCATCATCATCATCCTTCACCGGTGTGGAAAGCAACGGGAAGCTACCACACCTATAATTCCCTTCAAATCGTGGAAGATTGGCTGCTACGAGTTACTGGTAACCCAAAAAATTGGATAAACTTGGGTAGATTTCTGGACAAAACGCGGAAAATAAGAACAACACTTATTCAGGAATAAATAAATATGTTAACAAATTGCAATAACATTAATTCTTAATAATTCTACATAACTAAGTTAATGTATAATGTAATTGTATTGATATCTAATTGTAATATTATTGTGTTTTTTTATAAACATCAACTTATTGTAACGGACTGTCAACAGCACGTACGGCTTACTGCCCGTGCGATTCATATTTGTAAATGACATTATATGTATCTTATTTTTAGTTTAATAAAGTCCTTATGTATGTATGTATGTAGTAAAGCTGCAAACAACAGCATGAGAATGCTATAATTGCAGTGAAAGACCTGCCCTCGGGCAGAATTATTATGGATGGATCCATAGTAATTCTGCCCGAAGGCAGGTCCTTCACTGCAATCATAACATTTTCATGCTATGCTTGCAGCTTTACTAGGGAATTGTGTAGGTGTGGTAGCTTCCCGTTGCTTTCCACACCGGTGAAGGATGATGATGATAATGATAATGGTAAGGATGATAATGATAATGGTAAGGATGATAATGATAAGGATGATAATGATAAGGATGATGGCCATATGATTTCGGGGACCGTTTGGGCCTTAAAGTTTTCCTAACATTTGTCTTACAGGTGAGGAAAAACCCCGATAAAAACCTCACCCAGAAAAACTGCCCCGACCGGGGATCGAACCCGGGCCCGCTGCGTGACAAGGCAGCACGCTACCTCGAGACCACAGCAGTGGATATCAGGTAATTATTAAAATAATGTGGCAATAAAACATATGTTTTTGTTCGTTTTTTAATTTGAATTTATGCTGTTGTGATGGTGGGGTTGAACAATCTGGCTGTCACCTTGTAGCTTGTAAGTATTTTGAAGTGTCCCCTGAGTAGGCTACTAACGTACTGCAGGGTTAGTCCTTTGGAGGGGCCGCCTCCTTAAAGCCTTTGGACTATTCACACGAGGAAGAAGAAGTTTGGGAAGACCAAAGAAAATATGGAAACAGCAGCAATTTCGAACCGGAACAGGCTAGTAAATAAGCATAAACCGTGATGAAGAAGAAGAAAAAGAAGAAGAAGTGATGGTGGGGTAAGAATTCCCTAAATTAATTTAGTACTTAAAAAATTGAACCTTACCGGTATCGAACCCGGCCCTAGTCAGGAAGAAGGCATACTACTACCTGTGCCAGCATGGCGGAATTGATACGTGTAAATAGTGCATTATATAGTTATATGATTTCCTTCTATAGTAGAGATGCACCCTGAGTTCATCTGGGTATACGTCAAACTGGCCTTTCAGGTGGATTGGGATCGATATGGACTGTAGGTGTCCCCTAAAGGAGATCTCTCAGTTATGCGTATTATACTGATTTCTCTAACGTTTACAAAGATAACTCTTCGCTCTTGTTTCAATGAATTTGAGATACCGAAAATAAATGTTATTTGGAATAACTTAGGAACAATAATCACAAACAGGAATGAAATGAACAAAGAAATTAAACATAGGCTCAATTCTGGAAATGCGTGCTATTGTGCATTGCAGAACTTTAGATGTCCCAACTCCTTTAAAAAAACGTTAAACTGAAAATATATAAAATATATAAAATATATAAATATATAAAACTATATATAAAACTATAACTGCGATTCGCAGTCGAGTCTATGACAGGGAAACAACAGCTTCTAGCGCTCGCCACTGAAGATGCCCTCCGCAGTTGAGGGAGAAACGTCTGGAAGAAACGCCAGTTATAGACCACGGCCACATTGCCCGGAATCTTTTACTACCATGATTACCGGCCGTGAAAGCCTGCATTCCACTATAAAAAATATTATTCTACCAGTTATATTATATGGCTACGAAACATGGACTCTTACTTTAAGGGACGAAATGAGATTACGAGTATTTGAGAATAAAGTTCTTAAGAAAATTTGAGAATAAGTACTTAGGAAACATTTTGGACCAAAAGAGAGATGAACAGACAGGTGAATGGAGAAGACTACATAACAATGAACTACATGGTCTTTATAGGAAGCCAGATATAATAAGAACAGTTAAGTCTCGTAGACTGCGATGGGCAGGACATGTTGCGCGTATGGGGAATGAAAGACTTGCATGGAAGCTTCTTGTAGGAAAACCAGAGGGAAAACGCCCAGTTGGTAGACCAAGAATGAGGTGGGAGGATAACATTAACTATGATTTGAGGGATGTAGATTATACAGGGGAATGATTTTGAAAGCATTAGCTCAGGATAGGGATGTATGGAGGGCTTATGTCCGTACGGCCATGAACCTACGGGTTCGATAGTGCCAGTGAGTAAGTAAGTACGTAATAACTTCTTGTATGTTTACTTTACAGCATAGGCTCAATTCTGGAAATGCGTGCTATTATGCATTGCAGAGACTCTTGATGTCCCAACTCCTTTCAAAAAACGTTAAACTGAAAATATATAAAACTATTATTCTACCAGTTATATTATATGGGTGCGAAATATGGACTCTTACTTTAAGGGAGGAAAGGAGATTACGAGTATTTGAGAATAAAGTTCTTACGAAAATTTTTGGATCAAAGAGAGACGAACAGACAGGTGAATGGAGAAGACTGCATAATAGTGAGCCATATGGCATTTATGTCCACCGCTGTGGTCTCGAGGTAACGTGCTGCCTTTTCACGCAGAGGGTCCGAGTTCGATCCCGGTCGGGGCAGTTTTTCTGGGTGATGATTTTATCAGGGTTTTTCCTCACCTGTAATACAAATGTCAGGAAAACTTTAAGGCCGAAACGGTCCCCGAAATCATATGGCCATCATCATCATCCCTATCATTATCATCATCATCATCATTATCATCATCCTTCACCGGTGTGGAAAGCAACGGGAAGCTACCACACCTACAATTCCCTAGTAAAGCTGCAAGCATAGCATGAAAAATGCTATGATTGCAGTGAAGGACCTGCCCTCGGGCAAAATTACTATGGATGGATGGATGTTATTCATAGGAAACCAAAAGTAATAATGCAAGTAAAGTCTCGCAGACTGTGATGGACAGGACATGTGGCACAAATGGAGATGAAAGGGAACTATGGAAACTACCTGTAGGGAAACAGAGAAAAAAACTTCTGGTTAGGTAGTCCAAGATTGAGGTGGGAGAATAACATTAACCATGATTTGAGATAAGTATATTATACAGGGGAAGGCGGATCCGTGGCGCAAGCGGTTAGACGGTCGGTCACTTTATGTGGGTTTCGTGGTGAACGAAGCGGAGCTTGGGCAGGTCTTTCTCGTGGTTTCTCACGTTTTCCCCGCCACAAATTTCATTCAACCATTTATCCATACTGATCTCATCTATTTATTTTCATTTCGTTCAGGAGTGGTCGGCCTGCTCTCTTGTAGCTCGCAGACCTCTTATCCCTGGACAAACTCTGAGTTGGACACGGGTTGAGGATATTTTATTTATATTTAATATAGTAGTAGTAGTAGTAGTAGTAGGACTTAATTAGACAAAAAGTAAGATATTTACAATGTTATTTACAAATATGGGTCGCACGGACAGTAAGCCGTACGTGCTGTTGACAGTCCGTTACAATAAAGTAATAATTGCTACTAGTGTAAAGAAAAATAAACAACAAAAACAGCAATAACATTACAATTACATAAAGAAAACACAATAATATTACAATTAAGTAATAACACAATAGCATTATACACTAGAAAAACATTAACATTACAATTACATAAAGAAAACACATTAATATTACAATTAAATAATAACACAATAGCATTATACGCTAATTAATTTATATATAATTGTTAATAATTAATGGTATTTGCATTTTGATAACATATATTTATTCATGAATGAGTGTTGTCCTTATTTTTCGCGTTTTGTCCAGAAATTTACCGAGGTTTATCCAATTTTCTGGATTTACCAATAACTCGTAGCATGCCAATCTTTCCCGATTTGAATTTATAAATCTTTCCGGTAATAACTCCTAGAGCAATTATTTTAAGTATGGATTTGGTACCGACCTTATGAAGGTCTTGACCCGATATCTTCATGTGCTTTTATTTAAGTGTTCTGTTTATTTTATATGATTAACAAGGAGAGTATTCCTCTCTCTGTTTTCTGATTCTTGAAATGTGTTTGAAGGTGAAGATGCTGTTCTCTTCTTGCTTAAGCTTGTCGATCTTAAAAAATGATGTCTTGAAGTGGTTTCTTGGAATTTTTTAAGGACTTGAGATGATGTTTGTGAGAAGCATTACTGTAGTTTTAAGGAGTTCAGGATTTAGGAGGATTTTGGATATGAGGGATAGTAGTTGGGAAACTAGGTTTTCTGGGTTGGAGGTGGAGGGTGGAGGGATAGGGGTTATGGGAGTGTTCACACTTGGTGCTGGAGTGGAGATTTTTGAAGATTTTTCTGGCTCTGTTTTTTGAAGTGGTGCTATGGTGGAGTGTAGTGGTATCCTTGGCGTGTGCTTTCTTCTTGTATTGCTGTATTCTTTGTAGACTGGGCACTGCCGGTAGCTGGCAGCGTGAGTTTCGTTGCAATTTGTGCATTGGAGTTCAGTTGCTGTGCAGTTTTTGAGGCTATGGTTGCCTGCACACTTGACGCATTTCTGTTTTCTTCTGCAGCATTCAGCTAGGTGGCCGAAACCTTGACATTTGTAACATTGGATTCCACCGGCTGGCGTCTTGTAGGTTTCGAGTCTTATTTTGACATTGAAAATGTCGGTCAGTTGAACTATTTTCGATTTGTGAAGTCTGGTTTGTGGAAGAAAGTTAAAATCCAGACAGGAATAGCAGTCTTGAGTCTGGATCCATCTTGAAAGCTGGTTTTGAAAAGTTGTCTCACGTTGTGGATAGGGTATCCTTTGTCTGCAAGTTCTTGAAAGATTTCATGGGATGTAATTTTTACTGGGAGTCCTTTTAGTGTTATCTTCTGGGTCATATGTGATCTTCGTTTGTAAATATGTGTATGAAACTGCATTTCGTGGTCATATAGTACTTTTTGGACTTGTTTAAATGCGTCTTTGTCTTTAGTGTAGATCTTCAGTTGGTCTTTGGTATGCTGTATAGCGATGTCTTTTTCATTGCCTGTAGAGACAGCGGCAATGTGTGTTAACTTGTAGGCATTGATGTCTCTGGCGTCTACGACGATTGGTGGAGGTGAGTCTGGAGGTTTTCTGAAGTGAGATGAATCTAATTATTTATCTCTATCCTCCATCTCGAGAGTTTTGACTTTGGTGGTGACCGTTTCTGTTTCTTCTGGCGCGTGTGTTTATAGACTTGGGAAGATTGAAGTTGTCTTCCTCTTGCGTGACTTTGTTGTTCGGAGTCTTGGGAGTCTTCCCCTTCATCTCCGATGTTTCTTGTCCTGTCAGGCTTGAGGTCTGGCATGATTTGCGCTGTTGAAGTTCACAGCGTTTTGGTCTTGCTCTTTCTTCATTCTTCTGTCCAATTCCAGTAGGATGGTTCATTTCTAGAAAAGCTCGATGTATGACGTCTGCTTTATTTATATTATATATCGTAGTCACCGAATATAGTCTCGAGTTGCGGTGCTGCTTGTCACGCAGCGGGCTCGGATTCGATTCCCGGGGCAAGTTTCCTGGGTGATGGTTTTTTTCGGAGATTTTTCCTCACCTGTAAGACAAAATGTCAGGAAACTTTAAGACCCCAAAACGGTCCCCAAACATGAATCTGGCCATCATTTTCATCATTAACACATTCATTAAGTTTAGGATTAAGGCCTCTCCTGGCGCATCTTTACCATCATCATCACCTATCATATATCAATCGAGGCAGCTTACCACCGGAGCCAGGGCGCCCCAACCTATAAAGTGGGTTACAATAATATCATGCCAGAGAGAGAATACCGAGCCATGACGAAATGATAACCTTGTATTATTGTCAAAAGATGTTTTCTAATACTGGGAATGATTGGACAATATTAACTTATGATAAGATATATGGGGAACTTATGCCATGCACCTACGGGTTCAATAGTGCCAGAGAGTTAGTTAGTTGGTTATATATTAAAATATAAAATTATGGAATATTCACCCGAAAGGTCCGTCTCCCTCAACTTAATTAATTCTTTATTTACTGTACGCGGTTTCGGGAGTTGTCCCATCATCGGCAGGATTCAAAACTGGTGTTTGTGAAAAAGTGACTATTCAGGTGAATATTCCATAATTTTATATTTTAATTTTGAATAATACCTCAACGGAACACATCATGAATCTTATAAAAGTTGGTTAAATATATTAATTCTTCCACTTCTTTAAAAATTTCGATAATTTTTGCTCATTCTCATTCAATAATAATTATATTTATAAGTGTGACTATTTATTTAGTTTTGTTGATATTTATTTCCAGCTCCGGTTTAAAATGAAAGTCTTGTCCACCTTTAAGATAGAAGTATTGTAGAACTACTTGAGAAACCAGAATTAGAAGTTTCTTGAGTAAATGTGCTATGAAATTCAGACCACGTTCTCATTAGAAACTTCTAGCATCAGTCGCTTCTCTTCTCAAACTTGTGTTCAAGTTTTATTTCAACAGGCAAACATAACACCCGCCTACAGTCCCAACACTGCGGTGTCCTATACAAGAATACACTTGAACACGAATTACCTGAACAAGTTCTACAAAGAAAGCAATATAAACAAAAGTTCCATAACTATTATCTGTGAGAAGTCTTCTTCTTCACTTCACGGGCTAGGCAAATTGCCTGTTCCGCCTCACAGTTGTTCTGTCCATCTTTTCACTGGCCTCTGCCCGCTCCTTCCTCAAGATATCAGGGGTTGCCGCACACTTGGCACCTTTAAGTCACGCTTATACAGTTACCTGTTGTCTAATAATTAATTTTTCTCTATTTATTTAATTTTATACTATGTCATTAATCTTTTCCTCGTTTTTTTATATATCTTGTACATATATATTTAATTCGTTTAATTTAGAGTAAATCAAATTACATTATAAATATTAATTGTATTGTATTCATAACTTGTAATTATATATATATATATATATATATATATACATATATATATATATTGTAATTTAGATGTAAGACTATTTTTTGTATTTTTTTTAAACCTGGTTGAGTGGTAGACAACGCCGTAAGGCCTTAACTCTGCCAGGTAAAATAAAGCTATTATTATTATTATTATTATTATTATTATTATTATTATTATTATTATTACATTCTTTGAACCTCTTGGCTTGTAGTTGAATGCTGCTCTTGGTAATCTTGTTGCATTCATTTTTTCCACATGTGTAAACCATTTCTCTCTATATATTCTCTGATTTTCTCATCCAATGGAATAAGGAATGGAGCTATACGAGAAGAATTAAATATATATAAAATTGAAGATAAAACCAGAGAAAATAACAAGAAATGGACAGAACACTTAATGAGAATGAACAACGAAAGAATACCAAAAAGAACCTTCCTGTATAATCCCAGAGGAACAAGAGATGTTGGCCTACCACGCAGAAGATGGACTCCACTTTTAACTTCGACGGAACAGGCTGCATAGCCTAAACCTTGTAGAAGAAGAAGATGGATATATATTTAACTCTGTTCTTATATCTTCATTCCTTATCCGATCCAATCTTGTGCAGCCTTTTGTTCTTCTAAGGAAGTTAATTTCTGCGCTTTGTATTCTACTTTGTAATTTTTTGGTCATTACCCAAGTTTCGCTCCCATAAAGTAATGCAGGAACTGCCAATGTTTTATAAAACTTCAATCTAGTATCTCTTCTTGTTTTATTCTTTAATGTTTTATGTATAGTTCCGCATATAATTTGAAATTTCGACAGTTTCATATGTATTTCTCTTTCAGTTTTTTTTGTGTTTATAGTAAAATTACAACCCAAATCATTAAAATTTGTTACTTGTTCCAGAGGTTCGTTGTCTATTACGATTTTTGATCTTATATGTTCGTTTCCCCAAAATGCCATTATTTTTGTTTTTTATTTTGATATTTTGAAATTATATTCTTGGCATAACTGATTTAATTGATGTAAAGAGTACTGCAAATTATTTTTATTTTCTTGAATAATAACCACATCGTCAGCATACATTAAAATGTTTCATATTTTAAAACGGTCCATTCTTATACCTATATTAAAAATATAAGAAGTAAGATGTTAAAATAGTGTATTACGTTACAAGGAAGAAACACTGACCCACGTTGCAGTTGAAATGTGTTTGTCAAAATCGATAGACGAGCTTACAATAACACTGGTCAACATGAGTTTTCTCTCATGAGTACCAATAGTTGTACTTAATGCAGTTTTTTTATAGTGTTTTCAAATATGTATTCGGAATTTCTCCATCACCACAGTTTTTTTAATTTCAATTTCAATTAATGGATTTAAATAATTACATTTTTAATAAACTTTTTTGGTCCATTTGTCCATTGTAAAATAAAACCAAATGAGCTAACTCAGGAGATTTCAGCTATGGAAAAGAGATATCAAGGCAAATGGAATCCTAATATGCTGGCCGATTATTGTTGGACCATCAAGATCGATGCTCCACAGGCGAAATATAGCAGAAAATCGTCATTTCTTACTTTCTAGGTGAGTCCGAATGTTCGAATATTGTGTAATTACGAATGTAGAAAATATTAAAGTGTTTGAAATTATAAATGCCTGTGTCTCGGAACTCATGCGTGATGGAGGAAAACCGATATCATATTTGAATTCAGGAGAAAATATGCTATCAGAATCACATATTCTTCTTTGTGAGACAAAAAGGGTTATTTTTTATTGCTCAGTGTTATTTAACGAATATGTAATAATATTCTATCCTTGCATCGTAATATATTTTTTTTATACTATATTGAATTTCTTTCCAGGAACAGTAATTACAAATAGGAATGAGATGCACAGAGAAATTAAACATAAATCCAATTCTGGAAATGCGTGATATTATGCATTACAGGGATTCTTGTCGTCTCTGCGTCTTAAAATAAATAAACTAAATCATATTCGTACTGAATTTCGTGCTGTAATTGTTTTTGCTACGTCATCAGAACGAGTCCGAGCTATCTTCAGAATGGATTTTTTAAATTCAAGTGTAGCAACTTTATAAATTTTACGCCTAACATTTTGCGCTTTTTTTCTTCTTCTCAGCCTCTTCATTCGCTTCATCTCCACAAAATAAGCAATATTTTTTAAATAAGAAACGGATTCACTTTTATGCGTGCTCTTGTACGAGGTGGACCGATTTCAGGTGTACTGGCTTGCTCCATCACATGCGGTCTTTTAACTGCAGCAATAGAACTCTTCCGAGTGTACATTTTACGGCACTGCACATGAATTGTCACAGATTTTTTGTCCTTCAGGTATTCAGAGAACCCATAATTTCTTTCAACACTTGAATCGATCGAAGCCTTCATTCCACAATCAACAATAACTGTTTCCACGTAGACTTTCACGGCCGGAGTTGCTATGATGATCATGATGAAGATTTTCGGGCTGTAGGCCGTGGTCGTGAGGCTTGTAGTTCTTCGACTAGACTATTAAACAGCAATCTCATTGGAGCAATGGAAGTCCCTAACGCTGACCAGTCAGAAGGCAGATATAACTTACAAACACATCGCGGTGAACGTATAAATGGGACAGACAGTGGACAGAATGACCAGTCTCAAGACAACCCTTGAGGATGCCAGACGCAGTCTCTGGCGAAACGTCGGGGAACTACAAGCCTCACGACCACGGCCTACAGCCCGAAAATCTTCATCAAGATCATAATAACTTTCATTTTCAGTGAAAGGTTTACTACAAACAAAGCAAAATTGCGACATTGTTTTAATTATTGAACAGCACAAATTGTTTTAAGAAATATTATTAACAAGCACGTGTATCAATAGCCACATGTATTCACTGTAAAGGAATGTTCAACACTACACTAAAAGTCTTTCATTTATGCCTTCCAGAAAAAAACATGCATATGACTGTCGCCACTCGGACAACAATATAATAGTTGGCAGATGTTGCTTAAGGTTATACGGGCCAATTAAAATAGGGACTGGGTTTCATTTTTATGTATATTCTCACAATCACAACTTATATAATTTGTATATAGGCCTATAAGTTATTCAACCAATATTTTTTATTAAATTAAATATCCCATGATGTAGGCTATGGGATGTTAACTTGCGGTTGAAAAGCGTATATATTATTATAATGTTGTGTGATTCCGGGTTCTGTGGCCGTGGTCCATAGTTGGTGTTGATACCAGACGTTTCGCCCTCAACTGCGGAGGGCATCTTCAGTGGCGAGTGCTTCTAGGCGTGTTTCCTGGTCGGAAGATCTACTTAGAGTGAGCTCTGCTGACGTTGTGGACGTTGTATTGATACTAGTGGTGGGAGCAGGGTGAGTGAGCGTGGCTCTTGCTGATTGGCTAATGGTCGTCTCCTTGTTGTCCCTAGTGTATCGGAAAACTCCTACGAAAATACAACATAAAAACAGTTTACAGACCTACAAGAAAAATAGAAGACTGCCTTTCGCTCAGCTAAGGATCCTCGGCCACCTCTCTCCACTTGCGGCGTATATCGACTTCCTTGTTCGTGTGGTAAACCATACATAGGGACCACGAAAAGAAGTATAGCCACCCGTTTATCTGAACATAAAAGAAACTGCAGACAAGGAGAAATGGATAAATCGGCTGTAGCAGAACATGCCATTATAAATGGACACCAGATTCTATTCGATGATACACAAGTTTTAGCCACAACTTCCTACTATTTCCCTAGATTATACCGAGAGGCTATAGAAATATACAAGCATAAAGAAAATATTAACAGAAAAGAGGAAGGTATCAAATTGCCTAAGGCCTGGTACCATACACTAGAAAATAAATGCATCAACACTAGGGACAACAAGGAGACGACCATTAGCCAATCAGCAAGAGCCACGCTCACTCACCCTGCTCCCACCACTAGTATCAATACAACGTCCACAACGTCAGCAGAGCTCACTCTAAGTAGATCTTCCGACCAGGAAACACGCCTAGAAGCACTCGCCACTGAAGATGCCCTCCGCAGTTGAGGGC
Source organism: Diploptera punctata (assembly GCA_030220185.1). Lineage (NCBI taxonomy): Eukaryota > Metazoa > Arthropoda > Insecta > Blattodea > Blaberidae > Diploptera > Diploptera punctata. The sequence goes on from JASPKZ010009154.1 coordinate 34,504, forward strand.
GAAACGTCTGGTATCAACACCAACTATGGACCACGGCCACAGAACCCGGAATCACACAACATTATGATTACCGGCCGTGAAAGCCTGCATTCAACCGTATATATTATTGTTTTCAATGATTCAAATGGTGATATCTCAAGAATGGCAATTCTTATGAAAAACGTATGAGAACAATATTTGTAGATAATTGCATTGTCTACAACTTTTGTCTGACCTATTTTTATGATAAAACTTATCGTTTGTCTGCAAAATGCAAAAAACCCAAATATCCCGAACTTTGACCTTAAATAATTTTTTTGCGGATGTGGAATCGATGGGGACTTTTCACATTTTATTTATAATGGTGTTTCCCAACATTGTGCCCTTTTTCAGCTCTATGCGAATTTTTGTAAGCCTATCCCTATTTTCAGAGCTAACTTAACCCGGCTATTTAACATAGTCCTGGAATCTGCAATCATATCCCCATTTTCATACCTAATTATGTTTTGTTCTAGCCTAAAACCCTTTCTTCTCTATCCTAATTCGCTGATATAACTCTCTAATGTTCCTATTTTTGGCATTCGTTTCAAGATCATTAATCTTCTCTCTCAAATATTTCCTATTTTTACTCTTTAGTAACCTCGTGGTTTCCCATCTAATACTACGCAATTGCTCCAAATTTACCTTATTTGGCTCGTATTCCCATTTCATTTTTGCTAGCTTTCTTTCCTTTACAATGTCGGCACATTTCTCATCAAACCATTTCTTGTTTTGCCTATTTTTTAAATAACTAATGCTTTCTGATGCTGACAAGTTAATAGTATCTCTTATAGCCTCCCATTCTTTATTATATCAGTTTTTTCTTCGTTTGCCACAGTGTCATCTGAAGATTTCAGTACTTCAAATCTATTAGCATTTTTTAATTGGTATTCTTGCCGCATTTCATCATTTTTTAAGTTTTTTAAATCATTTTTTTTCAGAATCATCTTTAGCGTTTGTTCCTCTCATAAACGATAGCCGTTTTCTGATTTTCACCCTGACCAGATGATGATCCGAATCGCAGTTCTGTCCCTCTAACTGATCTAACATCGATGATGCTACCGTGCCAGCGTTTGTCCACTAATGCATGATCAATCTGGTTTCGAGTTTCGCCATCTGGAGACGTCCAGGTGATGATTATTATTATTATTGTTATTAATTATGGGATAAATATATCAAAAAAGAAACTAAAGTTATTTTTTTAAAACAATAGTTAGAAGTATTATGACTTATGGTTCAGAGGTTTGGACCATAAATTACAGATGAAAAGAAAATTAATGGTAGCAGAAATGTACTATTGGAGAGGATCTGCTAGGATATCAAGGAGAGAGAAAATTAGAAATGAAATTATATAATAAAACCTAAATGTGCAAAACTCAATTTTAGAATGTGTCCAAGAAAAGCAACTAAAATGGTACAGGCATATTAGGTGAATGGAGGATGAAAGATTACCGAAGAAAATAATGGAATGGACACCATCAGGAACGAGAAGGAAAGGACGACCAAATCTTACGTGGATCCAAGGGATTAGAGAAACTTTGAAGGACTGGGAAACAGAGGAAGAACTGTGTTATAATAGAGCCAAATGGAGGAAAATTATAAAACGAAATTGAAGACAAATCATAGATGCCGAAAAATGTAAAACATTGTTAAAACCGGAAATATATACCCTCATCATCATCCGGTATCATGGCAGCTGCCGCCGTCTTCCGGAAACCAAACGCCATTCCTCTCTGTCCACCCACTGATCTTCCTCCATTCCTCTGATATTCATAGCTGCTTGTACCCCTTCTATCCAAGTTTTCTTCGGTCTTCCTCTCTTCCTCCTTTCCATTGGGATCCATTCCATAACAATTTTTGGCATTTGCTGTGGAATTCTTTTGACATGGCCATACCACTGTAATCTTTTCTTTTCTATAATGTCTATGAGGTCCGGCTCCTCTTGTACACCCATAATTTCCCTTATTTATTTATTCGTATTCTATCCAATCTAGATTTTCCAGCTGATCTTCTTAAAACATCCATTTCTGTACTTAAAATTCTTTTCATTTCCCTGGTAGGAATTTGCCAGACTTCAGCACCATACGTTAAAATGCTCTGAATTATGGTTTGATACATTTGTAAATTTTCTATTTTTTTGTGATATTTTTGCTCCACCAAACAGAGTTTAAAGCATTTATTGCTTGTTTTGTTTGTGCGATTCTATTTTTAATTTCCACTGTGTTATCGCCTGACATAAAAGAATAAAAAGAGGTGTTTTCAATATTGATTAATAGAAATGGAAAGGAAAGAAAATATATATTATTATTTTATTATTATTATTATTATTATTATTATTATTATTATTATTATTAATTATTATTATTATTATTATTATTATTATTATTATTATTATTACTTGATGAATTCTGCAAGTTATGTCCACTGCTGAATAACACGTGAAACGCAGAATGTCATTCAGGATATCACATTTTTTCTTCAATAAGAATAGTGCCCATCATGAGGCTGCCATATTGCACGTGATATGAACAGCACAATGACACATGTGGGATTGAAGATCCCGGGTACCTGCAGACTTTAGTGATACAATACACAAAAGAAATTCCTAGAGTTGCAAGCAATCTTAGCAGTTGTACGGCGTGCACAGTACAAAATCAAATATAATTTTATATATTCTAAAGGAATGTTGATTGAATCTAACGCAAAAGAGATGGGTCTGCAAATTAATGAATAAAATACTAAATATATGATTTCAGATAGAAACTATGCTACAAAAAAAAGTAGTTCAGATAGGAAGATACAGATTTGAAACAGATCAATTCAAATATTTAGGGGTAATAGGCAAAATGCATAATGATACAACACAAGAAATAAAGAGTCGAAAATATATTAGTCAACAATTGTTATATTTGAAGAGAAAAATTTTCGCCTAGACCGGGACTCGAACCCGGGACCCTTGGCTTTCCGGGCCAAGTGCTCTACCAACTGAGCTACCGAGGCGAGTTACGATATAGACGCAAATTTGTCTCTTATGTACGTTGTAATTCCCTCGCGCCAAATGCTTGAAACCATAGTTTCTATCTTTGCAAATGGCGGCTTCTTAGTTAAGAAGACATTTATTGGGAATTTAACACTACTTTATAGCCAGTAGGGCTTCTATTGACGATTTTTATTATTAATTTAACACTTCTCATAGAAGGATAAATTATATTTGAAGAGAAAAATTTTCGCCTAGACCGGGACTCGAACAATTGTTGTTATGGGTTTTTAGAAATATGAAAAGCGAAGTCTCGTCAATATCTGTAAAGATATTACTATACAAGACTAGAGTAGTAATTGGACTTTATTACACTAAAAGTAAAATATTTACAATATTATTTACAAATATGGCCATCATCATCATCCTTATCATCATCATCCTTATCATCATCTTCATCATCCTTCACCGGTGTGGAAAGTAACGGGAAGCTACCACACTTACAATTCCCTAGTAAATCTGCAAGCATAGCATGATAATGCTATAATTGCAGTGAAGGACCTGCCTTCGGGCAGAATTACTATGGATTAATGAATGTTAAATTCACAGATATGGAGTATTTTTTAAAAATAAAACCGATGTATTGATATTTAAATCATTAGTAAAAAGTGTTATTTTGTATGTGTAGAAACCTGGACTTTAGGTAGATAGAAAAAAAAAGTTTTTTTTCTCCCAAATGCCCCAGATTGTCATTTCGACATTCCTGGTGTTCTCTCCTGGCATGGCGTACTTGTAACACATTTCTGAGGTTGGGGCGCCTGAAAGGCGGGGTTACGCTGCCCCGATGATATGAGAGTTGATGATGATGGTAATGATGCGCCACGACAGGCCTTAAACTAATTAGGTGAATATGATATTATGTTAATGATGGCCAGATGCTGTTCGGGTACCGTTCGGGCCTTAAAGTTTCCTGACATTTGTCTTACAGGTGAGGGAAAAACCCCGAAAAAAACCTCACCCAGGAAACTTGTCCCGACCGAGGATCGAACCCGGGCCCGCTGCGTGACAAGGCACACCGCTACCTCGAGACCACAGCGGTGGACGATAGCAAAAAAATATATATATTGACAACATAGATAGATTTTTGGCGAAGGGGATGTAGAAAATCAAGAAAGCAGAAAATTCGGAACTAGAAAATTAGAGAAATAATGAATGTTAAACATACTACTATATTATTATAGAAGTAATAGAAGAACGAAGATTGAAATGGTATGGACATCTAAAGAGGATGGAGAATAATAGAATCCCAAGAATGATGCTGGATTGAAATGCTGAAGGCAGGAGAAGGAGGCGGACAACCCAGGGAAGGGTGGGTGGACGAAGTGAGAAGAAACATGATTAGCAGTGACCTCAAAGAAGAATATGCTGAGGATAGAAAATTGTGGCGGAACAAAATACATTTGGGCTGAAAGATAACTACTGTAATATAGAGAAAATCCTTAATAAAATTATTATTATGTTCATTATTATTGTTATTATTATTATTATTATTTTACAAACATTGATACTCCTGCTTTAGCTCTTTTATACCTGACCAAAAATGTATGTTCCGATTGAGGGTCTTTCCACTTTTCAGCGGTTGCCCTTTCACCAGCCGGCTGCTGGCCCTTCACATCCACATGTGTCAATCACAGAGGTAGAAAATGTATGTAATTTCCTAAATTTGAATTTCCCGATCCTTTCTTTTTTGTTTCCGTCACTGCTGCAATAAGTACTACAAGAATAGACTAATAGCTCTAGAAAATGGATATTTACGAAGAAGTGCCAGAAAGTCTAGATTAGAACGTGTCACAAATAAGGAAATTAGAAACAATAATGGAAGCAGAAGAAAGCATAATTGAAAGAATTGAGGACAAGGAATTAAAGTGGTTAGGGACATGTCTTAAGAATGGAAGATGAAGACGATGGCCGAAGCAACTATATGAATGGCTTCCGAACAGAAAGAAGAAAAGAGGGAGACCAAGGTTAACATGGAACGAAAACATCAAGACAGTAATGCAAGCTAGAGGGCTAAGCATCGAAGATGCCCAAGACCGTAGGCTTTGGAGGTTTGGCACGGGAAGACGACAGCAGCTGTAAAAACCCGAAGATAGATAGAGATTATTATTATTATTATGATTATTATTATTATTATTATTATTATTATTGTTATTATTATTAGAATCGAGGAGACTACATAACAGTGAACTACATGATCTTTACAGGAAGCCAGATATGATAAGAACAGTCAAGTCCCGTAGACTGCGATGGGCAGGACATGTGGCACGTATGGAGGAATGAAAGACGTGCATGGAAGCTACTTTTAGGAAAACCAGAGGGAAAACGCCCAGTTGGTAGACCAAGAATGAGGTGGGAGAATAACATTAACTATGATTTGAGGAAGTAGAGTTTATACAGGGGATGACTGGAAAACATTAGCTCAGGATAGGAATGTATGGAGAGCTTATGTCCGCGCGGCCATGAACCTACGGGTTCGATAGTGCCAGTAAGTAAGTACAAGTAATTATTATCATCGTCATCATCATCTATAAAGATTTATAAAAATTACAAAAACGTTTTCATGACAACTCCAAAAAACTTAATTCCATCGAAATTCGGTAAAAATCGCGTGGCATAGATGTATATTATTCATTACCTATTACGGTCTCAATTACCAAAACATAGAATTCCCTTCCGCCCTATGTCAGAGACTGTCAAACTATAACATCCTTCAAAAACAAACTAAAGAATTATTTAATAACAAACTAACTTATACTCCTCACTGATAGTATTCTTTTAGCAATTAATAAATTTAATTATTTACGAAAATAATATTAAGATTAACAAAAATATTTTCTTTTGTTCTGTTTTAAATATTGTATAATCGTAAAATTATTTTTCTATATCTCATTATTTTTCTTTATTTTTTATATACATTAAACAAGGACAATTAATACGTCTTGCTTGTATACATTTTATTATTAGTTTTAGTCTTACTTTTAACTAACATTAACTGGTTGTATTATAGATCGTAATATAATAGATATTATCTTTTTGATCAAATTTTTATTTAGTATTTAATATTAGAGTCCACCACTGTGGTCTCGGGATAGTGTGCTGCCTTGTCACGCAGCGGGCCCGGGTTCGATCCCCGGTCGGGACAATTTTTCTGGGTGAGGTTTTTATCGGAGTTTTTCCTCACCTGTAAGACAAATGTCAGGAAAACTTTAAGGCCCAAACGGTCCCCGAAATCATATGGCCATCGCAATCATCATTTATATTCATCTTAGGTTAAGCTTAGGATTAGGGACTCTCCTGGCGCACCATTATCATCATCATCACCCATCATATCATCGGGGCAACGTAACCCCGCCTTCCAGGCGCCCCAACCTCAGAAGTGGGTTACAAATACGCCATGCCAGGACATAAACCAGGAATGTCGAAAGACAAACCTGGGGCATTTGAAAATATATATATATATATATATATATATATATATATATATATATATATATATTAGAGTTAATTGAGATTGTTATATTCTGATGTAATATGTTTGTCCTGGTGAGTGGAAGAGAAGGCCACATGGCCTTAACTCCACCAGGCTAAATAAATCTAATCTAATGGATGGATATTAATGGATCGCACTCTTAGACATGCTTGACAGTTGGTAACACAGATGTGCACTGCGAAAGCTGGATACAAAGTTTCTTATACCTGCGTCTTGTTCTCAAGTGAGAGTGGGAATCTCTGCCAGTCAGTCTAACAATGTCTGCAATTTGCAGAGGCGCTATGTCATGACCTCAGTGTGCGCAATCTGGTGACAATGTCATTCCCTCTCTAATTACCACAACGTTCCATTCATTGTGACGGATTAGAGGGCAGCCAACCATCATTCTAATCCCATCAGCGCTCTCCACTCCCAGACCCTTATGGTAATTACTGCAGTGCTCTTATTAATAATAATAATAATAATAATAATATAATAATATAATAATAATAATAATAATATAATAATAATAATACAGTATAAGCAATTAAATTGGTATGGGCACGTACGACGAATGCAAGAAGAAAGATTACCCAGGAAAACATTGGAATGGTGTCCACCTGGAAGAAGGAGGGGGGAAGGAAGACCTCGAAACTCGTGGATGCAGGAAATAAGAACTGAAATGAGAGCAAGGGGACTGGAAGACATGGATTGGATGGAGAGAGACGAGAGGAGAAGAAAAATAAAACTTTAGGCACAGAAAGATGTGTAAACATTAAAATTCTGTATATAAATAAATAAATAAATAAATAATAATAATAATACTAATAATAATAATAATAATAATAATAATAACCATCATCATCCGGTATCATGGCAGTTGCCGCCGTCTTCCGGAAACCAAACGCCATTTCTCTCTGTCCATCCATTGACCTTCCTCCATTCCTCTGATATTCATAACTGCTTGTACCCCTTCTATCAAAGTTTTCTTCGGTCTTCCTTTCTTCCTCATTTCCATTGGGATCCATTCCATAACAATTTTTGGCAATCTTTGCTCTGGCATTCTTTTGACATGGCCATATCACTGTAACATTTTCTTTTCTATAATGTCTATGATATCCGGCTCCTCTTGTACACCCATAATTTCCCTTATTTCTTTATTTCGTATTCTATCCATCATCTAGATTTTCCAGCTGATCTTCTTAAAACATCCATTTTCTGTATTTAAATTATTCTTTTAATTTCCCTGGTAGGAATTTGCCAGACTTCAGCACCATATGTTAAAATGCTCTGAATTATCGTTTGATATATTTGTAATTTTCTATTTTTTGTAATATTTTTGCTCCACCAAACAGAGTTTAAAAAAAGTTAAAAAAACGATTCTAAAATATAATTCATAATTAAAAGAAATTAGATAAAAATATATAATAAAATAAAGCGAAAGCACAATAAATTCTAATCTTAATAATGTAGACAATAAATGTTTTCGATTTGAAGAAAAAGCCAGGATTCCACAAAAAAAAGTAATACATATATATATAAAGGTATAGCATTTATTGCTTGTTTTGTTTGTGCGATTCTATTTTTAATTTCCACTGTGTTATCGCCTGAATGGTCTGATTTTGTTCCTAAATAATAATAATAATAATAATAATAATAATAATAATAATAATAATAATAATAACAATAACAATAATAATAATAATATTTTTATTTAGGAATATTCAACAATACAGTGTTTCTTCTTCAACCCAAAGTGATATGTCGCCAGAGGTTCCTGTCTAAATCATCATCTTCCCTCAAATCTCTAGCTTCCCTAGTTCTCTTCACTCCATCCATTCATCGTTCTCTAGGCCTGCCTCTTCCACTTCTTTTATTAGCTTTCCAATTAAGGATCTTCTTTGGTATTCTTTATTTGAAACAATATAAAACAATAAATTCGTACATTCCGCCATTTTATCACTGATGGTGTCACGGTCTGCTGCAGTCTCAACTAAATTATTTTCGGCATTTACCGTATAAACATTGGCCAGACTGTTAACGTCAGTCAGTTGTTTATAATGAACACAAATATTTCCAAACGAAGATATTATTTTATTACCCGTTTAAGGAGTAAGCGCAGTTGTTGACGGAGGGCACTGCAGTCGTGTTTATGCAGGAATAGAACACGTGACACTGCTATCTATGAGTGCAGAGGGGAATGGGACGTGGGACGCTGACAGTGTACACTGCCTTACATGACGTCACGTGTAGCAACAAACAGAACTTCCTAATTCTTCCGCCTGCAGAGATATTTTGAATGACTAATACTATTATTTATTATTTTGCAAACACCATTGTATAAAAAAATAATGTACAACGCACGTTTGTCAAGCGTTTTACGGAATATCGGAAATTAAAAACCTCCATATCGCTCGGTTTTTAATAATTTCCTCACTTCTGTAAAAACCATTTCCAAACCTGGCATTGTAATATACTGTTTATTGATTTTTGCTTCCAGTTCTACCTGTATGAAGTCCCAATATTCTTTCTTGTGTGGAGGCAAAATGCCAGATACAATAAATTTTAATGTTTCCAAGTGTACATCCATCTTTGATTGAAATCGTTTTTTCTTGACAAGAAAAGCGAAGAAAGAATGACGAGTCGCTCCTTAATGTGTTTAGTGAAGCTTTGACTTTTTGATAGATTCGCTTTATCTAAAAAGAAAAGATGTCGACATTTGTGAAACCTCATTTCGCATCCGGAGAAGCGTGCATTTTCCACATCGCTAGCGAAAATACTTCACCGTATTACACATTTCACATCCGCATCACATACCTGCAGATCCGGGTTCATATCCGTCCGGTTGGAAATTCTAGGCCTAATTGCATTAGCGAATTCCGAGGGAATGCATCTGTTGAAATTATTCAGGAAATTTTTTTTGTGTGATTGTGAGTTTTGTCGTACATACAGCAATGGCGACCATGATTGAAAATTCAGCTTCCTACATTTCGGGGTTGCCAACCTAAATAACTATACTGTAATATTATATTTACACCCACGTGCGGAAAGTAAAACCACTGCCCTCTATGTATACTACGTACAATGTATATACAGAAAATATCCCAAAGGTAGTGTTAATATACATTATACGAAACAAATCACTGCATTTTAAATGAACTGTACTTTATTTGAAACAATATAAAACAATAAATACGTACTTGCGGCCATTTTATCAATAACACAGCTCTACAAAAAAAATATATTTTTTGTTGCCCTCGATATATCAGCGAATTTCTATGTTTTGAAGTGCACAGTTTAAGAATATATTCATGAAAGTGCTGAATGTGCTCTAGTTTTTATGATTTTTGCGTATCTTATATCTTAAATAGTAAATGGCTTGTTACTAATAAAATGTATGTTTTCAGTCATGATTTGATTTCTGCGCATTTTTTTCGCGTATACAAACATCACGTGATCCCCAGTCTCGCACCCCTCACTCCGCACATCGGCCGTGATCACAGTTATTTGACAAAATTAAAGTACTCACGACGTGCATCTGGATATGATAAAACAATTCGTCAAAGCGTTGGACAAGGAAGGAGAATGTTTCAAATACATTGGTAGAAAATTTGCTAAGCTCAGTATGGAAAAGTTAAAAGGCGGAATATTTGATGGTCCTCAAATTCGACAATTGATGAAAGATGCAAATTTTATCAAAGTTATGACTGTTCCGGAAAGTGAAGCGTGGAAGGGTTTTGTATTGGTAGTAGAAAATTCCCTAGGTAACTATAAAGCACCAAATTATAAAGAAATTGTGCAACACATCTTGATAAGCTTCAAGATTCTGGGAGCAAATATGAGTACAAAGTTACACTTTCTCCACAGTCACCTGGATAGATTTCCGGATAATTTAGGAAATTATAGCGACGAACAAGGAGAGCGCTTTCACCAGGATCTAAAAGTAAGGGTAAATGGGACCGTCACATGATGGCAGATTACTGCTGGTCTTTAAAAAGAGATTGTTCCCTAAAAAATTATAGAAGAAAATCTTATAAATGCGTTTCACTGAAGTCTAACATGGGTTTTCGACATTTTTCTTTCTATTTACGTCGGTGTATACTACTTTTTCAAAAAACAATTGACATTATAAATATATCTGTCATATATTTTTTTTTCGTATTTTCCGATTTTTGTAGTGTAAAATGAAAATAAAGATTAAAAAAAAAACAGAGAAAATCTTCCAAAATCATTGATAGTTTGATGAATTGTGAGCATAAATATATCCGAAATTAATCTTATATCAAGGGCAACAAAACCACTGTTGACCAGTGTAATATAGAACTCACGGCCTTCTGTACTTTCAACTAACAAACATTGCCCACACTGTTAACGTTAGTCAATTGTTTATAATGGACGCAAATATTTCCAACAAAGATGTTATTATTTTACTATTATTTATTATTTTGAAAACACCATCGCGCAAAAATAATGTACAACGCACGTTTGTGAAGTGTTTTACAGAATCTCGGTTTTTAAACATTTTCCTCGATTCTGTAAATACCATTTCCCAACCTTGCATCGTAATATACTATTGCGCAACAGTGCGTTTTGTCATACTTACAGCAAAGGCGACCATGATTGAAAATTCAACTATCTACATTTCCGGGTTGCCAACCTAAATAACTATGCTGTAATATTACATATTACAAACCACGTGTGGGAAGTAAAATAACTGCCCTCTATGAGGCTATACTACCTACAATGTATATACAAAAATATATCCAAAAGATAGTGTTAATATACATTATACGAAACAAATCACTGCATTTTAAATGAACTGAACTTTATTTGAAACAATATAAAACAATAAATGAGGGTAACAAAGTGGAACCCTTGGAAGAGGTAGTCCATTCCAGGGAGTAGGCGCCCCTGCCCTTTTGTGAGCTCCAGGTCCCACTCGCACAGTGGGTAGTACCTGGGTAGGGGCCCGTCCATAGGGTTACGTGGGGAGAAGAGAAGTCTCCAAAGCCGTAGTGAAGGCAACTTCTCTAGGAGACGAACACTCTGAAATTGCAGTTCTCTGCCCTCCAGGAAGAGGGGTTTGGCTAGAGGCTGGTAACCTCTACTAGTAAAAAATAACTTACTCATAAACTTCAGCAGAAGAAAAGCCGGATAAGTGATGGGCTGAAGTCGGAACGCGTCAACAGATCTAATCCATGAATGCAGATGACGATGATGATAAAACAATAAATACGGACTTGCCGCCATTTTATCACTGATTGGTATCAGAGCCTCCTGTAGTTTCAACTAACAAACATTGCATTTTGGATTTTACATATAATTGCGGTATTATAAAATAAAATAAATTAAAATATACCTTCTTAGGTAAAATCCGTCGTCCTCAACTTATAAAATATGTATTCTTTATGCCTGTAGGCCTTTCAGAACATCCGTTCCATCTTCAGCAGGTCCTCCTTCGCTACAATATCTGGTATGATGGTTGATGCTGCTGTCGTTACACGACAACACCACATTAGGACCAGCAGCATCAAACATCATACTAGATATTGTAGCAAAGAAGGACCTGCTGAAGATGGAACGGATGTTCTGAAAGGCCTACAGGCATAAATAATACATATATTATAAGTTGAGGACGACGGATTTTACCTTCTTCTTCTTCTTCATTTCCTGGTTTAGGCAAGAGTTGCCTGTTCCGTCTACACTAATAGATCTAAGACCATCTCTTCCGAGGACGTCCGACATCTCTTCTTCCTCTTGGAAAATAATGGAAGATTTTATTTGGTAATCTACTTTCTTCCATTCTTTCTACATGTTCTTTCCACTGCATCTTGTTGTTAAATCTTTTCTTTTATGGAGTAGATCTGCAGTTCTTCACGGATATCCTCGTTTCTTATCTGGTCCATTCTAGTGCAGGCTTTTACTCTTCTTAAAAATTTCTTCTCGGCTGCTTGGATTTTACTTTCTTGTTTGGTAGTGGTAATCTAAGATTCACTCCCATACAAAAGGACAGGGACGGGCATTGTTTTATAAAATTTTAATTTTAATTTGTTTGTTATGGGCTTTATTATTCAAGGATTTTACCTTATTCTTCTACTACAAGGTTTAGGCTATGCAGCCTGTTCCGGCGAAGTTAAAAGTGGAGTCCATCTTCTGCGTGGTCGGCCAACATCTCTTGTTCCTCTGGGATTATACAGGAAGGTTTTTTTGGTATTCTTTCGTTGTTCATTTTCATTAAGTGTTCTGTCCATTTCTTATTATTTTCGCTGATTTTATCTTCAATTTTATATATATTTAATTCTTCTCGTATAGTTTCATTCCTTATTCTATCCGCTCTTGTGCATCCTTTCACATTACGTAAAAACAGCATTTCCGCAGTCTCTATCCTGCTTTTATCCCTTGATTTCATTATCCAATTTTCACTTCCATACAACAACAAAGGAACAGCCATTGAGGATTTTACCTAAGAAGGTATATTTGAACTTATTTTATTTTATGACTCTCCACCTCAACGGTTTTAACAATGAATTTTATTAATATTAATTGCCGTATTACATAATTATTTACATATTTCAGAATATTTGGTTACATACTTATGTACATATTTCTTAATTTGATATTACATACAAACCGGGCCCTAGTAATTATTGTTGATCCCTATTAGGTTCGTCTTCCGGGCATATAGGCCGTGGTCCAGTCGTTCTTCTACTCGACGTTTCGTCTACTGCTGCGGTAGACATCTTCAGGAGATACTGCGTGCTCTCTGTGAACTCCTCAACAGTCGGCTGCAGACTGTCTGCATATGAAACTGTATGAAATTGCAAATGATATGCGGAACTATACATAAAACATTAAATAATAAAACAAGAAGAGATACTAGATTGAAGTTTTATAAAACATTGGCAGTTCCTGCATTACTTTATGGGAGTGACACTTGGGTAATGAACCTAGAAATAGTACAAAAACTGAAATAGACATAAATATGAAACTGTCGAAATTTCAAATGATATGCGGAACTATACATAAAACATTAAAGAATAAAACAAGAAGAGATACTAGATTGAAGTTTTATAAAACATTGGCAGTTCCTGCATTACCTTACGGGAGCAAAACTTGGGTAATGACCAAAAAATTACAAAGTAGAAACAGAGCGCAGAAATGAACTTCCTTAGTAGAACAAAAGGCTGCACAAGATTGGATAAAATTAAGATATAACAACAGAGTTATATATACGGGGTGAATCGTAAATATGGCTATACGTTTGATCGGGTTGTGTGATGAAAATATTACTATTACAGGAAATATGAAATTACCGCAATTACTCAAATTACAACAATGGAATAAAACAATACAGTGTAGAACTTACGTCATTAGTCAAAATGGCGTTCAATATGCAACAGCAAATTACAATTGCTGCATGGACAATAACGTATGCTAATGATCGTGAGGCCGCAAGACGGGCAAGACGTGAGCTTAACGTAGCGTTGCAGCCGTCGACTGTGGGGAAGTGGAGAAAACGACTGCTGGAAACGGGAAGGATGCAGAAAATCAAACCTCCTGGAAGGCCTCGCATTAACACGGATACAGAAACAACGAAAATAATTGTGGAGGCGTTCGACGCTAGCCCACAAAAATCAACCCGTCAAGCTGCACTTGAGCAGTGATTTGTTTTGTTTTGTTCTATTGTTGTAATTTGAAGGATTCCCTTTCCAATGATAGCATCATATTTCCTTTAATAATAATATTTTCGTCACAAAATGCTATCAAACGTATAGCCATATTTCTGAATCACTCTGTATATCTATTGAATGAGAAAATCCGAGAATATAGAGAGAAATGGTTTACACATGTGGAAAGAATGAATGTAACAAGATTACCAAGAGCAGCATTCAACTACAAGCCAAGAGGTTCAAGAAATGTAGGAAGGGCAGTGAAAAGATGGACAGAACAACTGTGAGGCGGAACAGGCAATTTTTGCCTAGCCCGCGAAAAGAAGAACCTAGAAATAGTATATTACGATACAAGGTTGAAAACTGGTTTTTACAGAAGCGAGGAAATGTTTAAAAACCGATTGAAAGCGAGATTTATAATTTCCGAGATTCTGTAAAACACTTCACAAACGTGCGTTGTACATTATTTTTTGCGCGATGGTGTTTTCAAAATAATAAATAATAGTAAAATAACATCTTTGTTGAAAATATTTGCGTTCATGATAAACAACTGACTAACGTTAACAGTGTGGGCAATGTTTATTAGTTGAAAGTACAGGAGGCCGTGGCACGAATTAGTTATAAAATGGCGGCAAGTACGTATTTATTGTTTTATATAGTTTCATATAAAATTCAGTTAATTTAAAATACAGTGAGTTGTTTCATATAATGTATATTAACACTTCCTTTTAGATATGTTTTTATATACATTGTACGTAGTATACATAGAGGGCAGTTGTTTTACTTCCCACACGCGTGTTTGTAATATGTAATATTACAGTATAGTTGTTATTATAGTATAGTTATTTAAGTTCAACTTTGAATCACGGTCGGCATTGCTGTAAGTACGACAGAACGCACTATCGCACAAAAACTAATTTTACATAAAAATGGTACGTTTCCGGACATGGGTTCCTTGTCAAAACTTTATCTACTAAGTCCCCTATATAATCCCTCAGCTTGCCCCGTTTTATTTCGGAGTTGTCTCTCCTAGATGGGTTGTCTCGCAGGATTAACGAGCCGGGGAGAAGAACAAGAGGAAGACCAGCCAAGAGATGGATAGACAGTGAATGACATCCAATACGTCTTCCTCCGAGGAGTGATTTTGGAAATAAACAGGATGAAAGTCCTACAAATTAAATTTAGAAGAAGAAGAGTGAAATATCCCCTCTTATGAGGGGATTTACCTAAAATCCGAAATTAAATTTATTAATAGAATAAAAATAAAACTGAGAGTTTTATTTGATGTTCATATTTATTAAGATATAATTCAGTGACAGCTGTTTCGGTACACTGTACCTTCTTCAGACATGTTAACAAATTATGAATTGTGTTCCAACTGATCTAAGCAACAATACAACAATAATTTATTTAAATTTTTTAATTTAACAAAGGCGATTCATTCGAATCAAGTTGAGAATTTAACAATTTATTACTACTTTTCGATTTATTTATTTCTACAACTTCCAAAAGGTCCAACTTCTTACCCTTATCACAAACATTTAAAATTTCAAAATTTGGATCGAAACAATGAATAAATTGAAATAGGTGGTTAGCATATTTTGAATATTCTAAATGTTTGTTATATGCTCTCACGTGTTCCTTTATCCGAGAGATAAAAGGTCTGCCAGTTTGTCCTATATAGACATTGTCACATGTGCCACACTTCAATTTATATACACCTGGTAATTTTTATTTTTTTATTTTGGTTTTATCGTTTATTATAATTTGTAAAGTTTTATTAGTTTTAAATGCCATATTAATGTTCAACTTTTTTAAGTGTTTAGATATTTTATTGGAAAGTGGGCCTATTAAATACTGACTCTAGCAACCGTCATGTTTGGATCGTTGCAATGTATATCATAAAATTTAATTAACCCATCATTTTATTCTAAATTATTAAACTAAAAATAAAAACGCATATTTTATGTATTAGGCGTAGCAGCGAACGCCGGGTATTCGCTACTATATTATAATATCGAATTATATTGAGTTTCTAATCGATAAATGCTTAAATTATATTTAATCCATGATGCGCTCCGTTTTAGAAGAGCGTTCGCTTAAAAAAAAAAAGAAAAAAAAAGAGTTGTGTTTATTTGATGTGGGATTTGTGAATGTTTTGTTTGCGTATTGTAAACATTGTCGTATTTGACACAGCTGTTTTCCTAAGGTCTCAGGTAATTTCACGTATATGTACAGTATTTACCCTCATTCTCTCTCTCTCTCGTTATTAGAATACGCTACAAGTAGAAATCAGAATCTTATTGTCAACAGCCACTTGCAAACAGATAATATAATAATTTCTAAAAGCTCTAATGTAGTAACTTAGCAGTTTTAGCGAATTTTGTATGAAGATATTGAAATTGTTTTCATGAAAAGATTTTTGAAAAACTTTCACAGACCTTTCCCGATCATAACTAACTCACTGGCACCATCAAACCCGTAGGTTCATGGCCCTACCCTGAGCTAGTGTTTTCCAATTCTTCTTCCTCTTCACTTCACGAGCTAAGCAAAAATTGCCTGTTTCGCCTCATAGTTGTTCTGTCCATCTTTAACTGGCCTTCTTACATTCTTCAAACCTCTTGGCTTGTAGTTGTCCAATTATCGCCTGTATAATCTACCTCCCTCAAATCGTGGTTAAAGCTATTCTCACGCCTCAATTTTAGTCTACCAACCGGGCATTTTTCTTCTGGTTTCCAAGAAGAACCTTCCATGCCTCTCTTCAATTCCCCAATCGTGCCACGTGTCCTGCCCATCGCAGTCTACGAGGCTTAACTGTTCTTCCAATATATGTATTCTATTTTATAGTAATTCTGCCCGAGGGATTTCACTGCAATCATAGCATTTCATGCTATGCTTTGCAGATTTACTAGGAATTGCAGGTGTGGTAGCTTCTCGTTGCATTCCACGCCGGTGAAGGATTATGATGATGATGGCCGGATATTTTTTTCGGGGACCGTTGGGCCCTAAGCTTCCAGACATTTGTCTTACAGATGAGACAAAATTAGGAACACTAAAATCAGAGTAATAATGGATGTTCAAAAAAATATCCTACAAGTTACTGAAGAAAGGACGCATGAAATGGTTTGGTCACGTAAAGAAGACATCAGATGACAAGATATCTAAGACGATATTAAACTTTGAAGCGGAGAGGAACAGAAAAATGGGAGTCCAAACAAATAATGGTATCAAGGAGTGCATAAGTGTATGGTGTCATTTGGAGAAAGACTTCTAGAAATTCAAGAAAATACAAATTTAGAAATACTAAAATCAGAGAAATAATGGATGTTCAAAAATATTTCTACAAGTTATTGAATAAAGAAGACTGAAATGGTTTGGCCACGTAAAGAGGATGTCAGATGACAACATACCTAAGATGATATTAAACTTTGAAGCGGATGGCAACAGAAGAAAGAGGAGACCAAAATAATCGTGGATTCAAGGAATGCATAGAATATGGTCTCGTTTGGAAAAAGCTACTAGAAATTTAAGAAAGTACAAAAATTAGAAACACTAAAATCAGAAAAATAATGGATGTTCAAAAATATGTTTTACAAATTATTGAAGAAAGAATACTCAATTGGTTTGACCACGTAAAGAGGATGTCAGATGACAGGATACCTAAGATGATATTCAATTTTGAAGCAGAGAGCAACAGAAGAATGGGGAGACCAAAATAATAGTGGGTTCAAGGAGCGCATAGGAGTATGATGCCGAGAGGATTAACAGAGAGTGATGCAGAGAATTGAGTTTTATGGAGGACTAAAATTTACCATGGGTTGTAAGAAAACTACCGTATTGTAGAAAAATTCCTAATAAACAAGAGATATTTAAACTTACACTGGTTAACATGATTTTTGTCTCATGAGTACCAATAGTTGTACTTAATGCAGTTTTTTTATCGTGTTTTCAAATATGTATTCGGAATTTCTCCATCACCCACAGTTTTTTTATTTCAATTTCAGTTAATGGATTTAAATAATTATTTTTTTAATAAACGTTTTTTGTCCATTTGTTATCTTGGCGCAGTGAGCGATGAGCACGGGGAACACTTTCATCAGGAGATTTCACTAGTAAAGTAATCCCACAACAGACCCGGAGGCCCTTCGGGTAGTAGGAGGTTAAGGCTCCCACTTTTTCTAGACAATCGGCACTTTATGTCAGCCGGGTTGTCAGCCCTGCGTGACGGCCGCCTTTACCCCAGAACAAGCGTCTGGTACTCATTTCCGTTAGAGGCTGAGTCGACCCCAGGGCCATAGTGCCGCCAGAGGGTTTGGGTCAGTTTAAAAATCCTGACCCCAATGGGACTTGAACCCTCGACCCTCCAGCTTGTAGCTCAGTGCCTTAACCACTACGCTACGGCGTGCCCCAACTATGGAAAATATATATCAAGGCAAATTGAGTCCTAATATGCTGGCCGATTATTTTTGGACCATCAAGAGTGATGCTCCACAGGCGAAATATAACAGAAAATCGCATTTCTTACTTTCTAGGTGAGTCCTAATGTTCGAATATTGTGTAGTTACGAATGTAGAAAATATAAAGTGTTTGAAATTATAAAAACCTGTCCCTTGGAAACCTTGCGTGATGGAGAAAAAATACTATCAGAATCACATATCAGAATTATGTTATGAAACCATCCCTTGTACAAAAAAAAACACCAGATTACGTTTATATAACACTTTGGCTAGACCAGTGTTGACCTATGATAGTGAAGCATGGACACTAAAAAGACAACATGAAAGCAGAATAACGGCTTGTGAAATGGCATTCATGCGCAGAACAGCGGGTTACACCAGATGGGATCGGAAAAGGAACACCGATATCTTAAAAGAATTGAAGACTACGCCAATTTTGGAATATATTAAAAACAGTACCAACTTTATTGGAAACACCATCTTGAAAGAATGAGTTCAAATCGGATCCCCAAAGCTGTTTATAATTATATACCAAGAGGACGAAGATCACTGGGCCGTCCTATGAAACGCTGGAGGGAAAATTTTCTATAGGATCATAACAGGTCTTGGCCTAATACTTGGAAGGAAGAAGAAGAATAACATATTGTTCTTTCCGAGACAAAATAAAAGTTTTTTTTTCTTGCTCAATGTTATTTGCTATATTCATTTATAGACTATTTAACTCATGCCCCAAATGGGAGTCAATGACCAATCACGTTTCAATGATTTCTGTTTTACAACCAATCAGAGTCGTGTTTCACGAAATATTTATCAGTGTTATATTTACCATATTAAAGAAAGCTCCTCCTTTTTAATATTCTGAACAGGTCTGACCATTATTTTGCAGTGACTGAGCCTGTAAGAAATACGGCTACCAGATTGTATATATAGTGCATGAATGTCAACACAAGCCGCATGCGGGAGTTAATATAAAAACATTTGTAGCAATTGATTATACCGCCAAAAAAAGAAACCACTGTTTGCACTTTCTTAAATGTATTTTTTCCCAGGTAACAATCCAGAAAAATATAATTGTCATATTTACATCATACGACACCAGAAATTAATTAATACACGGTTTGATGTGTTTAATTTTTTCTCCACTAATGATCATTCTTACCATATTGCGTTCCTTTGGCAATAAATAGTATGATCTGGTTGCGTGATAAACAAAAGAAGCAGATGAAGCGTACCTATCGTTTCTCATTTGTTTTCAAACATCGCCGTTTACATTAAATATATAAATATTTTAAAATAACTATAGTTAAATAATAATTTGTGAGTAAACAGCTTAATTTCATTCGTTAAATAGTCCTAACAAATGCCCACTCTTGATTTCCAAATTCTCTAGATAAATTCACTCCTCAGTTCGTGAGTCGTGAATTTATCGATAATTTGGAAATCACTCGTGGCATTACTTATGATAATCAATATAGACATTTGCATTGATTTTGTCATATGATCTGCATTCATAATTATTTTTCTAAAACCGGCTAGAACATTGCAATTTACAGAAACGATACCTACGTTACACGTGTTTGGATGCCCTGGCCAGTTGTGCTGGTGGGTCTATATATTGTGTCGGATTTGTCCCAGTTTTCAGAATACCAGCAGAAACGTCTGGAACACAGCCAAATGGAGGCTGTTCTTTCTCTGTGGATAAAAGTCTCCATAGATATGGAAGATACTTATTTCTACTATCATCTCTGAGTTCAATGAACACAATGTAAGCCTATATCTATACAAAACACTCAACAAAACATTCCCAGTTTAAATATTCCTTCATTTAGTACGGATGGTACTGAACAAGATATACAATGATGTCAAGTTAAAATAGGAGATGGTACGGCCGTGGAAATAAGTCATTGTGCAGATTAGGACTAAAGAGAAACACTTCATTTCAAAGTATTGTTTAATTTAACTACAGCCCCTTCTGAAGAGAGACAAAAACTTACTTGTAATAAAAAAAAATATCCCTGACATTAATTTTTTTTAAATTAGGGATACAGACTGATTTAATGTGTGCATATACAGGGTGAGCATGTCATTAAATCTTTAGAGAATGAGGAAGGCTTACGACTCAATGGTATTAATAAGCTGTTAGTTTATGCTGATGATGTAGTATTATTGGCCGATAGCGACGAGATACTAGAGGACAACACGCACACACTATTGAGTAACACTAAGAAATTAGGACTGGAAGTAAATATCAATAAACTAAATATATGGTCACATGTAGAATTCATTATATAATGGAAATGGAGAGCTAATGACAAATGAGGGAAAATTTGAGGAAGTGGCTGAATTTAAATATCTAGGAACAATAATCACAAACAGGAATGAGAGGCACAAAGAAATTAAACATAGGCTCAATTCTGGAAATGCGTGCTGTTATGCATTGCAGAGACTCTTGATGTCCCAACTCCTTTCAAAAACGTTAAGCTGAAAATATATAAAACTATTATTCTACCAGTTATATTATATGGGTGCGAAACCTGGACTCTTACTTTAAGGGAGGAAATGAGATTATAAGTATTTGAGAATAAAGTACTTAGGAAAATTTCTGGACCAAAGAGAGATGAACAGACAGGTGAGTGGAGAAGACTTCATAACAATGAACTACATGGTCTTTATAGGAAGCCAGATATAATAAGAACAGTTAAGTCTCGTAGACTGCGATGGGCAGGACATGTTGCACGTATGGGGAATGAAAGACTTGCATGGAAGCTTCTTGTAGGAAAGCCAGAGGGAAAACGCCCAGTTGGTAGACCAAGAATGAGGTGGGAGAATAACATTAACTATGATTGAGGGAAGTAGATTATACAGGCAATGATTGGAAAGCATTAGCTCAAGATAGGGATACATGGAGAGCCTTATGTCCGCGCGGCCATGAACCTACAGGTTCGATAGTGCCAGTGAGTAAGTAAGTATACAGGGTGATTCATAAGAGTATACGTTGCCAAATCCTTGCAACCAAGACGCATTCCATTGCAGCAGCATATATTCATATCTCTCTCATATGATCCATCTAGAGATTTTTGGATATCAACTCTTGATTGAAATTGAATGTATCGCAGACTTTTTTCATCTTTGTAAATAAGTTATAAGCATAGGCTCCTGTCTGGTAAATTTGGTGGATGTTCGAGTACTTCACAATTCCACTTTCTCAACAAATTCTACTGAACACATTTTTAGGGCAGTATTACTTTACTGTGTTTACAAAGAGACCTAAAAACACGTTTGGGGAAAAGAATCGTATATACTCAACCTAGGATTTAAGGAGAGATCAGGGCTTGCTTGGTTTAGGCTAGGGGCATGGAAATTTCTAAAAATTAGCGACGATCACGATATGCGAATATGTCCAATGTGTGGGAACTTTGAAGATGAGATACATATATTAGGAAAATGTAATGATTTAGAATATTGGAGACGTCAGTTATTACCGGAAATATTTCTAAATTCAAATCGGGAAAGATTGGCATGCTACGAGTTATTGGTAAATCCAGAAAATTGGATAAACCTCGGTAAATTTCTGGACAAAACGCGGAAAATAAGGACAACACTCATTCATGAATAAATATATGTTATCAAAATACAATACCATTAATTCTTAACAATTACATATAAATTAATTAGTGTATAATGCTATTGTGTTATTATTTAATTGTAATATTATTGTGTTTTCTTTATGTAATTGTAAGGTTATTGCTTTATTTGTTGTTTTTATTTTTCTTCACACTAGTACCAATTATTACTTTATTGTAACGGACTGTCAACACGCACGTACGGCTTACTGCCCGTGCGACCCATATTTGTAAATAATATTGTAAATATCTTACTTTTTGTCTAATAAAGTCCTACTACTACTACTACTACTACTAAATGTGGAGAAATAGTGAATGTATTCACAAAATATTGCTATTTCGAGACTTTCAATATTACAGATTTATACAACAAAGTCTGGTCAATAACATACTACAAGATTACAATGATCACCACTAGGATCGCTGATTTACAACTCTGTTGCCATTACTTAACGAATGCCCTAATATATAAATCAAGGGGAATTATTATAGAAATATAACAAACATTTGATTAGATAATGCTTTCAAATTAATGTATCTATAACATATCAAAGTAATCCTAAAAAATATGAGGATTATAGGAATATTCTATTCTTATTCATCATTGATTACACTGGTCAACATGATTTTTTGTCTCATGAGTACCAATAGTTGTACTTAATGCAGTTTTTAATCGTGTTTTCAAATATGTATTCGGAATTTCTCCATCACCCACATTTTTTTTATTCCAATTTCAATTCTTCTTCTTCTTCCTTCCCAAGTATTAGGCCAAGGCCTGTTTACGATCCTATAGAAAATTTTCCCTCCAGCGTTTCATAGGACGGCCCAGTGATCTTCGTCCTCTTGGTATATAATTATAAACAGCTTTGGGGATCCGATTTGAACTCATTCTTTCAAGATGGTGTTTCCAATTTAGTTGGTACTGTTTAATATATTCCAAAATTGGCGTAGTCTTCAATTCTTTTAAGATATCGGTGTTCCTTTTCCGATCCCATCTGGTGTAACCCGCTGTTCTGCGCATGAATCTCATTTCACAAGCCGTTATTCTGCTTTCATGTTGTTTTTCTAGTGTCCATGCTTCACTACCATAGGTCAACACTGGTCTAGCCAAAGTGTTTTATATAAACATAATCTGATGTTTTTTTTTTGTACAAGGGATGGTTTCATAACTTGATTAATAATTCCTAAACTTTTATTATAACTAGTAACTTTTTCAGGGATATCCTTTTCATCCCAGGGGTCCTCATCTAGGGATATGTGGATGGCGACCACAAGGTGCCCAAGCTGAGCAAAACATTTCTTCCACTTACTTGTGTTTTGCACTCTTTTAACTTTACTATCTAACCTCTCTTGGTTAACTCTTGTTTTTTTCGACCCCGACGCTATTAGGGCATCCGAGGGCTTGGGAGTCTTTCCTTTCTTCCATTTCTTCTTTCCTTTATTTTCTTTTCTTCTCCAGAAAAGCCTGACCAGAGGCTATAAGATGGCAGCCCCATTGGTCTTTGCCTTCCTTTGGCCGGCAACCAATCGAAGGGACTATCATTATGATTTCAAGTCTTATACGAGAATTTTCCCAATTTCAATTAATGGATTAAAATAATTATTTCTTTAATAAACGTTTTTTCGTCCATTTGTCCATTGTAGAATAAAACGGGGAACACTTTCATCAGAAGACTTCAGCTGTGGAAAAGAGATATCAAGGCAAATGGAATCCTAATATGCTGGCCGATTATTGTTGGACCATCAAGGGGGACGCTCCACAGGCGAAATATAGCAGAAAATCGTCGTTTCGTACTTTCTACGTGAGTCCGAATGTTCGAATATTGTGTAGTTACGAATGTATAAAATATTAGTGTTTGAAATTATAAATTCCTGTCTCTCGGAAAGGTTGCGCGATGGAGAAAAATCGATATCATATTTGAATTTAATATTATCTACATTCGTAACTACACAATATTCGAACATTCGGACTCACCTAGAAAGTAAGAAATGACGATTTTCTGCTATATTTCGCCTGTGGAGCATCCCTCTTGATGGTCCAGCAATAATCGGCCAGCATATTAGGATTCCATTTGCCTTGATATATCTTTTGCATAGCTGAGATCTCCTGATTTAGCTCATTTGGTTTTATTTTACAATGGAAAAATGGACGAAAAAACGTTTATTAAAAAATAATTTATCTAAATCCGGTAATTGAAATTGAAATAAAAAGCTGTGGGTGATGGAGACATTCCGAATACATATTTGAAAACACGATAAAAAACTGCATTAAGTAAAACTATTGGTACTCGAAATTAAAATATAAAATTATGGAATATTCACCTGAAAGGTCCGTCTCCTCAACTTAATTAATTATTTAACTGTAGCGCTTTCGGGACTTGTCCCATCATCGGCAGGTGAATATTCCATAATTTTATATTTTAATTTTGAATAATACCTCAACGGAACACATCATGAATCTTATAAAAGTTGAACATTGGTACTCATGAGGCAAAAATCATGTTGACCAGTGTAATTTGAAAAATGACACCCTCTTCTTCTTCGGCTTTCCCCACTTATAGGTTTGCCGTCTTCAGTATCCATTTATCTCTATCATTCCAATCTCCCTCTTCCAAATTCCGATCATCCATTATAGTTCTGATGTAGGTTTTCCATTTCCATCTTGGTCTGCCACGTTTATTTCTTCCAGTTGTGACCATTGGTATATATTTTTTGGCCATATTTCATTTTCCATCCTCTGTACATGGCCATACAATTTAAGTGTTTGATTTTCAATCCTCTTAACAACAGATGTGGTGACATTCATTTCTCTCCAAAGGAATTAATTTCTTATTTTATCCTGTCTTGTTTTTTGGAGGCTTCTTCTAAAATAATCAAATTCAACTGTTCTAATTTTGTTCTTTTGTAATTCTGTCAAAGACCAAGTTTCATTTCCATATGACAAAATTTTCTGTATTATGCTCTTATAAATTTTCATTTTAGTTTCCTTTGTAATATTTTTATTCCAAATTATTCCATGTAATGTCTTAGTTGCATTTTTTGCCATTGCAATTTTAGTCTGTACATCTCTCTCACAGGTACCTAAACTTGTAATTATTGACCCCAGATATTTAAAAAAAATCACACTTTTTTATTTTCCCTGTTTCAAGTATGAGGTCATCCACATCCTTTCCCAAACACATATATTCTGTTTTCTGTAAATTTATATTCAGTCCCCATTTTTTATATTCTTCCATTAGTTTATTTATCATATATTTCATATCATCTTCATCCCCTGCAAAAATTATTTGATCATCTGCAGTCGTAATAGACTGTAGCTAACAGGATGGGACGAAAGGCGAGTTCTCAGCGTCTTAAAACCGAGACCTGTCGGCTAAGGGATCGAACCCCAAAAAAAAAAAAAACCCAGGTCCTCCGTGTCTGGGGGTTAGGCGTCAGGCTGACAACCTGGCCCTGGAAAAAAGTATATCGCTACGTACTTCAGTAAAATATGTCAGCCGGATGGATTTAAATATAATAGATTTAAGCTACGAAAAATGACACCCTAAGAATAAATTTTGACAGGAGTTTACGAAGGAATTAAAAAAAGTAGCGTCACAGGGAGTAAAGAATAAGGGGGAAATACTACAGTATGCAGTAATGTGAAAGATCCCGGCCGAGTTTGAACCCGCGACCCTAGGGACTAGATGCATTGGACCATAGCAACCGAATATGAGTACAATTTACTAAATTAAATTATACACAAACTAATTGGAGAAGTTTTTTGTGATGGAGAAAGGTGAACACCAGAGGCAAGCTAATTCAACAGAAGCGTCATTCCATGTCAAACAGAGAGCTGCGAGCCATACCAGCTTCTGCATTCACAGAATCTCTTTCCACTCACTTGGCCTCTATGGAAATCATCCACATGCTCCCTAATTAAGAGACCTTTAATACAGTACATCGTTAATATCACACACTTTGACATTTACATCAAATTCTTGGAATCGTTGTAACCAAACTCCGCTGGAATCAATTTTTTAAACCACTCACATGTACAGTTGGCTATATTGATTTAAACGAAAGCTGAAATATAATAAAATATACTGTATAAGAGAACTAAAACAACACAGGTTTATTAGAAAACCGAACTAAAAAATGAATAAATAATAGTTTAAAAAACTAAAACAACACGGTTTATTAGAAAACCGAACTAAAAAATGAATAAATAATAGTTTTAAAAAACTAAAACAACACGGTTTATTAGAAAACCGAACTGAAAAATGAATAAATAATAGTTTTAAAAAACTAAAACAACACGCTTTATTAGAAAACAGTTTAAAAAACTAAAACAACACGGTTTATTAGAAAACCGAATTAAAAAATGAATAAATAATAGTTTTAAAAAACTAAAACAACACGGTTTATTAGAAAACCGAACTAAAAAATGAATAAATAATAGTTTTAAAAAACTAAAACAACACGCTTTATTAGAAAACCGAACTAAAAATTAATAAATAATAGTTTTAAAAAACTAAAACAACACGCTTTATTAGAAAACCGAACTAAAAAATGAATAAATAATAGTTTTAAAAAACTAAAACAACACGGTTTATTAGAAAACCGAACTAAAAAATGAATAAATAATAGTTTTAAAAAACTAAAACAACACGCTTTATTAGAAAACCGAACTAAAAAATGAATAAATAATAGTTTTAAAAAACTAAAACAACACGGTTTATTAGAAAACCGAACTAAAAAATGAATAAATAATAGTTTAAATTTTTTTTTGGATAAATCACAATATGGTAAGTTTACAAAATTGCCGTTAACATTTTACAATATAAGAAAAAATGTAAATATCTTTAAATTCGATACTATTGTAGTATGAGCTAAAAGTAATACTCTTCTAAAAAAGTCATCCCGGCCGGATTTGAACCAGCGACCTATGGATTAGTGAAATTATATATCAATACAGTCCACCGCTCTATCAACTGAGCTACCAGAGGATATACTATTAATTTCTTACAATGATGGACTAAAAAGTCGATAAGTCCGTAACCTATTATACCGGTCTTTATTTTTTTTGATGTCCTGATGACCCTGGCCAGGATCTTAGAATAAATGTATGAAATTATTGTATTGTCGTTGGTCCTTTACAAGTATACAAAGTTTCAAGTCGATTCAATGTTTTTAAGTTGGTGAAAATCGTGTTGAAAGATAGATAGATACAGGTCAAGCTAATATAAAGCGTGTAAAAAGTCTGAATTTAATCAAATGGCAATTTAGTGTGGTTTGTTCACCCCTGTACATGACGGAAGTCTGTTTCTATGCAAAAGGTTAATAAGTTTGATCTCACAGACAGAACAGGAAGTTACTGCACTGCCTCTTTTGTTTAATGCGAAACGATTTTATCAAACGACTCGGCTATTTCTGCCGCCTCAGCTATATTAGCTGTCCTAGAGAACTCCTCGTTTCATATACTTCATAACAGACTTAATCTGTTCAACAGAACAATTTTTTCTTTAATATGAACAAACTTTGATATAACCGTGGAAAAAAAAAGAACCTTCCTCTTCTTCGGCTTTCCCCCACTTATAGGTTTGCCGTCTTCAGTTTCCATTTATTTCTATCATTTCAATCTCCATCTTCCGAATTCCTATCATCTATTATATTTCTGGCACAAATTTTCCATTTCCACCTTGGTCTGCCACGTTTATTTCTTCCAGGGGTGACCATTGGTATACATTTTTTGTCCATTTTCATTTTCCATTCTTTGTATATGTAGGCCTACATACCATTTAAGGGTTTGATTTTCAATCCTCTTTAACAACAGATGTGGTGATATTCATTTCTCTCCAAATAATTCATTTCTCATTTCATCCTGTCTTGTTTTTTTGGAGGTTTCTTCTAAGATAATAAAATTCAACTGTTCTAATTGTAATCTTTTGTCTTTTTCTTCTTCCTTCCAAACATTAGGCCAAGGCATGTTACGATCCTATAGAAAATTTTCCCTCCAGCGTTTCATAGGACGGCCCAGAGATATTCGTCCTCTTGGTATATAATATAAACAGCTTTGGGGATCCGATTTGAACTTATTCTTTCAAGATGGTATTTCCAATTTAGTTGGTACTGTTTAATATATTCCAAAATTCGCGTAGTCTTCAATTCTTTTAATATATCTGTGTTCCTTTTCCGATCCCATCTGGTGTAACCCGCTGTTCTAATTCCGTCAAAGACCAAATTTCACTTCCATATGACAAAATATTCTGTATTTATCTTCTTATAGATTTTCATTTTAGTTTCCTTTGTAATATTTTTGTTCCAAATTATTCCATGTAATGTCTTAGTTGCATTTGTTGCCATTGCAATTTTAGTTTGGACATCTCTTTCACAGGTACCTAAACATGTAATTATTGACCCAAAATATTTAAAAAATTCACATTTTTTTATCTTCTCTGTTTCGAGTATGAGGTCATCCACATACTTTTCCAAACACGTATATTCTGTTTTCTGTAAATTAAAAAAGTCCTAAAAAAGAAAATTGAGCACCCAGGAATTGCGTACATTTAGCGAATACCCCAGCATGTCGAAATTATAGTACGATTTTCCTGGTTTCGTGACGAGGAAAACAATATGTTCAACATAACGAGTGAATATCAACATATTTTGATATAGCTGTTGAAAAATATCCCTACTAAAGAAAAATCATCATGCAGGAATTGCGTTCACTAAACGAATACCCCAGCATATCGAAATTATAGTAAGATATTTCTGGATTACTTGTATTAACTACTCCAAGTGAAACAGGTGCAGTCGTCCTCAAACAACTATTTTATTTTAAAAAACTGTAGGCATTTCGGAAAACAATAACAATTATTAGCACATATGATGGAAGCCGGTTTCCGAAAGGCCTGCAGTTTTTAAAATTTAAAAAACTTTTTAACATAGTTAAGGATGATGGTACCTGCCAGGTATTATAGCCTCACTACGATGGTTGTCCAGCGGCTCGCTTTGTTTCCCCGCAGCTGTTATATATAATTGAATACAAAGATGCCGACTACCGCCACTATAAAAATTCTGCATGTTAATCATTGTCAAGCATTGTCGCGCGGTACCCGCTTTTATATAAACGGACAACCATCATAGTGAGGCAATAATACACCTGCTAGCGAAAACGTGTATAATCACGTTGGCTAACATGTCATCCATTTCACTCTGTTGAAACAATCACAGGTACATACGTGGCATAGAATAGCCAGCAAACGTTTAGATTACCTCGACCAAAGATTTTTTTGCTAGTCACTCCCTAACGCCGATCCAACCAGCGATAACCCAAAACAGCGATAGAAAATCATAGACTAAGTAATATACTCTGTGGAGGAAATAGCAGCACTCACAATAGGCCTATTATCTAACAGTGTCATAATATTGTGATTTACGTATTTAAATAAATACTTCAAAATTGTCCAATAATAATGTTATAAAAATTGTTTGAAAAAGTTTAAAATATTAAATAAGTCCGTCGCCGTGGCGTGGTCCACTCCGTCGACCAAGGTTCGATTCCTGGCGGGGTAGGGGATTTTAAATCTCCATCTTGGGTCTGGGTGTGTGTCCTGTCTTGTGTTTGTATGTGTGAGTAAGAAAAAAAGGTTAACAAAGGTAAAACAAAAAGGAATAACAGTGTAAACAAAAGAAAACGACGAAGAAAGAAATTAAAAAAAAATCCCAACATTAGTCATGTGTTGACTAGACCAAGAATAAAAAAAATAATAACGTTAGTAAATACAGAATAAGGACTATAGTTTACAACAATAAACTGAAAAATCAAGCGTGAGTACAAGTGCAGTTGAGCAAAAAAAAAAAATTGAGATAAATACAACAATTTGCGTACATATATAAATATTTAACAACTGTAAAAAAATGTCTTAAGTATCGTTGCAAAGCCAGTACGAAATATTAGTAAAGGAGGAATAAAGTACATAGAGCAACAATATCACAAGAATGTAGTATAGAAATCAAAGGTGGAAATATTCTAAACTTCAACGGAATAGCCAATATGTTTAAAACTCCATTCACTCCCCCAAACATCATTTGGCCATTAGCTCACAATCGACCATATCATATTCGCCATGTTAAGAATTACACGCCACACACACACAATAGATGCCATTGATTAATGATTAACCTATAGATTGGCAAAACACAAATTTCTTCTTAGATATTTGAATGTGGCGGACCGCGGTGAAAACGGAATCCTGTATAACTGTTATTATTAGGTATACTGTATAATTATACACACATTTAAGTGGTTTCTTTTTGTTCGTTTTCTGCTGATTTATTAAAAATATTAAATTAATTAAACCAACTCGTGTATCTAAAAGGATACAGTACGAATTTAAGGGTTAGGTTATACCAAAATGTATTAACACGTCATATAACCTCAATGTTAAAGCGTCTACAAATAAGATGAAGTAAAAAATATCTAGTTAGCCTTGTATTGAATTAAGTTCCAACGACATGAAAATAATATTTAATTTCGGTTGGGTATGGCGCAAAAAGTGGACATCCGAATTTCGAGATAATTTTGATTTTAAAATGAAGCTTAGGAACGTCGAAGATGAAAACACGAAAACAATTGCGGATCATCCAGAAACAAAGCTGGGAAATGACAATTTATAAAGCATAAGTGGCTAGCATTGTGATCGTGACGTCATATTCAATATTCATATGTTAGGCCAGCGTGAAAACATGTTTTCTTCAATAGAGATGCGAAAATATAATACATACTTTATTGTAATAATAGTGCACTGCTGTATTACCAAATGCTGCATTTCCAAAATTACATAGCAAAGAGTTTAAAATGTAATAAAATTCATATCCTCACGTAATAATAAAAATAATAAACATAATAATGATAAAATAATAATAATAATAATAATAATAATAATAATAATAATAATAATAATAATAATAATAATAATAATAATGTTTTATTTATTCTGGCAGAGTTAAGGCCGTAAGGCCTTCTCTTCCACTCAACCAGCACAAATACAAATAAATATTTGATAAATATAGATATACACTATACTAATTATAAACAGTTAAAGATACATTAAATATATCAATGTAAATTTCATGTACAATCAACATTTTATACGATAATAACAATAATAATACTTACGATAATAATAATAATATTAATAATAATAATAGTAATAATAATATTAATAATGATAATGATAATAATAATATTAATAATAATAATAATAATGATAATGATAATAATAATGATAATGATGATGATGATAATAATAATAATAATAATAATAATAATAATAATGTTTCATTTATTCTGGCAGAGTTAAGGCTACTCAACCAGCACAAATACAAATAAATATTTGACAAATATAGATATACACTATACTAATTATAAACAGTTAAAGGTACATTAAATGTAGCAATTAAAATTTCATGTACAAACAACATTTTATACGATAATAACAATAAAAGTACTTACGATAATAATAATAATAATAATAATAATGATAATAATATTAATTATAATAATAATCATAATAATGATAATAATAATGATGATAATAATAATATAATAATAATAATAATAAATAATAATAATATAATAATAATAATAATAATAATAATAATAATAATAATGTTTCATTTATTCTGGCAGAGTTAAGGCCATAAGGCCTTTTCTTCCAATCAAGCAGCACAAACACAAATAAATATTTGACAAATATAGATATACACTATACTAATTATAAACAGCTAAAGGTACATTAAATGTAGCAATGTAAATTTCATGTACAAACAACATTTTATACGATAATAATAATAATAATAGTAATAATAATAATAATGATAATGATATCAATAATAATATTAATGATATTAATAATAATAATAATTATGATGATAATGATGATAATAATAATGATAATAATAATAATAATGATGATAATAATGTTTCATTTATTCTGGCAGAGTTAAGGTCATAAGGCCTTTTCTTCCACTCAACCAGCACAAATACAAATAAATATTTGACAAATATAGAT
Source organism: Diploptera punctata (assembly GCA_030220185.1). Lineage (NCBI taxonomy): Eukaryota > Metazoa > Arthropoda > Insecta > Blattodea > Blaberidae > Diploptera > Diploptera punctata. The sequence continues at coordinate 66,836 of JASPKZ010009154.1, forward strand.
ATACACTATACTAATTATAAACAGTTAAAGATACATTAAATGTAGCAATGTAAATGTCATGTACAAACAACATTTTATACGATAATAACAATAATCATACTTACGATAATAATAATAATAATGATAATAATGATGATGATGATGATAATAATAATAATAATAATAATAATGATAATAATAATAATAATAATAGAGTTTCTTATGAAAAATGGTTTAACTGAATCAATTGTCGATAATAATCGATACGACATTGTACGTATTCTCGAAAATGAACAACGGCAAATTAGCGTTTACAAAATATTCAATAAATAGATGTCACTTATTTATAACATAATCTTCGAAATTTGTGATATAGTTTTATAGAGCCAATGATAACCCACAATAGAACCACATATCGATTATCATCATCGATTACTATCCGTCGCTATGAAATTTAAATGACCAATATTTGCAATAAATCCCCAAATCTATGTTCAAAACATATAGTAATAATATTAAAATTACGGAAAAACTGCGATTAAACTAGCGTGAAATATTTTCAGTCCTATAAAACAACAGTGCGCATGCGCCAGAGCTTTATAGAGCCAGCAATAACCCACAAATTACCAAACGTTTATTAAAAATGGATGTACACTTACTTATCACTCCCTAACGCTGATCCAACCAGCGATAACCCAAAACAGAGATACAAAAATCATAGACTAAGTAATATACTCTGTGGAGAAAATAGCAGTTAGCATCACAATATTGTCTAACAGTGTCATAATATTGTGATTTGCATATTTAAATAAATACTTTAAAATTGTCTAATAATGTTATAAAATTGTTTGAAAAAGTTTAAATATTTAATAATGTTTGTAAATACAGAAGAAGACCTATAGTTTACAATAATATAACTGAAAAATCAAGCGCTAGTAGAAGTGCAGTTTAGACCATCCAGAAAAAAAAACAGTGAAACAACATTTTAGAAGCACTACAAAATACACATTTCACTAGTTTACTATATGAGACATCCCCTTTTCGATTTAATTTTAATATTATTACTATATTTTTTAACAAAGATTTGGGTATTTATTGCAAATATTGGTCATTTAAATTTCATAACGACGGATAGTAATCGAGGATGATAATCGATATGTGGTTCGATTGCTGGCTCTATAAAAATCTGGCGCATGCGCACTGTTGTTCTATAGGTCTTGAAAATAGTTCACGCTAGTTTTTCTCGCAATTGTTTTTAATGTTTTCATGTTTAACTTCATTTTAAAACCAAAATTATCTCGAAATTCGGATGTCCACTTTTTGCGCCGTATCCTTAATTGCTATCTATTAACATGGCTTGGCTTTCATGTACCATTACTAAAGTTGTAATGGTGGATTCATATTTTGGCAATAATTGCTTCCCGTGTTGAGAATTGTATAGTATATAATAAAAGTATATGATATTGTAAAGAACTAACTCAAGATTTGTGATATTACATTGAACAGATATACTTAATATCTATAAATTTTCTTTGTTATATTATCGAGAGAAATTCGCGCTTGGACAACCAAACCAAAACTCAAGGAATAGAACTAACCTTACATTTCGCCCTGCATCTTCTCTCTCACAGGCAATTTATTTGTAGATATTAACAAATAACACTTTAGTATTCACTGTTAATGTTCAATATCACTTAAACCCATTAAAATAAGTCCTATCTGTATGTTACGTGTCTCTAAACATTTCATCACAAAGCC